>CM021110.1:134564261-134618988 GCA_007115665.2 Sequoiadendron giganteum | reverse complement strand
TGTTAAGGGGAGGCTCCTTGGTGAATTGGTGGAGCTTCTTGCCTATAGTGCCAACAACCAAGGCCCAAACCTTAATATCTTTGACAAAAGCCCCATATATTTATAAAAAATATATATGCTCTGAAAACTCCTGAATCTACTCTGACTCTTGTGTGCCCTGCTCCACGAAAAACCATGGTGATGGTGCCCTTAGGGGGGCGAAGGTGGAAAATGTGTTCGTCGTTTCTGGCTCTCCCTCGGTTTCATCTATTTCTCATGCTATGCACGACTAGGTCTAAGGCAGGGATGACATTCCCATGTGGGGTGCTAGGTCTCCATTGGCCCACAAGATGGTTGTGTTGGTCACGTTAATGCTGTGTTGGAGGGATCTTTGGGTCTGTGCCTTGATGGCGTTGGTTGCAGATGGCTAAGCATCATCGATGCCCTTACTGCTCAACCTTCCTCTCTGCGTAAGGGTTTTCATGGGTCGGGTTCTGCTGGTCTTTCCCCCATCAAGGAAAAATCCAAGCCCCCTTTGCGTCATGGCGGTGCATCTTTGGGTCCTCCATTTTCAGTCTGTCAATCCCCTGCCCCTGAGATCAGTCTTGATGGCCTTGTTTGTGACAGAGAAGACTATTTGCAGGATCATGCCCTGGTTTGTAGATTTACTAAGGTATGGCCTAAACTATGTGACCTCCAGTCTTGGATTGCTGCAAACTAGAAGGATTACCTAGAAGATGAAATCAGCATTTACCCCTGTGCAAAAGGGTTCTTTATCCTAGAATTTGATTCCATTGAAGACAAAGAAATGGTGTTGAAAACTGGTCCTTGATTCTTCCATGGGGCCTTTTTGTGCATGAAACCTTGGTCCCCCACATTTGATCCACGCACTGAGTCATTCTCATCTGTATTTTTATGGGTTCGTCTACCTTACCTCCCATTACAGTTTTGGGAAATTGATTGTCTAAAAAAGATTGGCAATGGCTTGGGGAAATACTTCTACATCTCCAATGAAACAATCAACTATGAAAACTCAAATTTTGCTCCCCTATGTGTAGAAATGGATGTTTCAAAAGGTCTCCCTGCAGAAATCTTTCTCAATGTTGGAAAAAGATGGTGGCGCCAACCAATAGATTATGAAAATATTGCCTTCAGATGTAGGATCTGCTTTGCTATAGAACACGTAACTGCACAGTGTGGTAAATGTTGGTTTGGGGAGAATGCTAGTGCTGCCCCAAACAACAATCCCTCTTGGTGGTTAGGGTTGAGTCCACTCATTATGTTGTTTCTCCTTCTATAAAGAATGTTAGTACCTTCACTCCATCTCTTTAGAAAAATGCTCCTTCTTCGACCCCCTCCCTCTCAGCGGTGGAAGACGGCCAAGATCTTGTGGTTGCGCCTATTCCTTTGATAGATGATGCTTTCCTTTCATCTCCTTCATCCCTAGAGGCCTCCGATTCTACTCCCTCTCCCTTGTCGGCAGCTACTATTACTAATTGTAATCATGGTTCATCTTGGCCGGTGGATTCGTACTCGCGCCAGCTTTCTTCCTTGGTTGTCGAGCTGGCCTGGATTGAGGTGAAGAAAAATAAAACCCCATCATCAAAACAAAGACATCCAAATGGCCCGAAGATCCACTAAAAAAGATGGCACTTTGGAGGTATAATTTGTGGGCACACCCACTTGTGGGTTGCTGCGTGTTCCGTTAGGTTAGGAGGGCTGGTTTTGGTGAGTACAACTTTGTTTGTGGTGTTGCACTCCTAGTGGCAAGGGCATGCATTATTTCTCTATTTATTTATTTTTGTCTTTATTCTATGGGAGTTGTCCCCTTGACAACACTTATCTAAAATAAAAAATAAAATAAAATTCTTAAAATTAAAATAATGGATATCTGTTTATAACGGATATTCGTTTCCTTTTTGAGGATTGTGTGGACTTGCGGGCATGTAGACTTGGGGTGTGTTAAGTGGAAAACATAACAGATATCCATTATAGACAGATATCTATTATGGATGGATATCCGTTATGAACAGATATTTGTTATGGACGGATATCTATTATTATTTTTTATAGGCAGACGATGAGCAATATATATTAATATATATTATATATTTATATTAATATAGTATTAATATATAATATATTAAAATATAATATATATTGATATATACTATATATTAAAATTAATATATATTGATATATATTATATATTAAAATTAATATAATATAATTTAACAATTTAACATAGTATATTAATATATAATAAAAATATGTATTATGACATTGTAATTTATAAGACTGTAGGTAACACATATCCATTATAAATGAATATTTGTTTTCTTCTTGAGGATTGTGTAGACTTGTGGGCATGGCAAGTGGAAAACATAATGGATATTTGTTTTGTAATGGATATTTGTTTTGTAAGTTATATACAAACAAAAAAGGGACCATTTTGAGTATTTCAACGATCCCTACATTCTTTCAGTCATGAAATTCTCATGCTTTCTATCTGGATCAGATGAAATTCATCTTTTCAAATATTCTCTAACACTTTTTTTAGAATTCTAATCATTTGTGTGTGTATTTTTGTTTGTGCAATGGGGAGCAACAGTCGACGTAAGAGAAAAGGTAAAAGGAAACTTACAACAGATCAAATTGAAGCATATAGAGAAACTAGTAGAGAAAGTCATAGGAAAAGAAGACAAGGTATGAAAAATATTCAAATTGAAGCTTCTTCCAAACCATTAAATTATGCTAATTTAAGTGAAGATGAAATAGAAATTTGAAATATTGAACATCATATTCAAATTAAAAATGAAAACATTGAAATTGAGAATGAAAATGTGAACAACATTGAGAATGAAAATGTTGTTGAAAATGTAACACCCCGCCATGCAAACCCAAAAGAACACTAAAACATCTAACATTTATAGCACACTTTAAAAAAATAAAAATAAATTAACATGAAATGTTCATTAACATACAACACTAATAATGAAACTACACATACACATCATCTATCGAGTCCTTTGGGGTAACATTACTGCATTACATACGAACATTTCTAACATAACCTACGTCCCAAAATGAAGATTAATTAATCACAAGTATATATTTTAAAACCATCATTTAAAATAGATGAACCATGGACATACATCCATAACATTACATAGCATCCATCAGTGAACATAAGATAATGCCAAAGAATATATTCATTACATTTATTATATGAATATACATCGTTAAAGGATTACAATAATACAATTGTGCTTCCCAACATGAAATGGGAATGATACATCAATTACATAAAGTGATACAACTGAAATGAACATAATACATAGTATCAATGTCATCTCCAAATATGATGAAGATCTATAATCATTGCAACGGTACAACTATGCACATCATGAACTCCAACTGGGAACCCAATGGAGTGTATAGCATGTTCCACCCAACCATGTGGACCCTAAGGTCCACTCCCCATGCTAGGAGATGACAAGAAGGACCCACAACATAAAAACAGTCAAACAGAAAAGGCTAACAAGACTCCACAAACCAATACAACCATAATCATAAAGGATAACCGCTTCCAAAGGTACATAAACAACAAGGGGGAAACAACAAACATACAAGGTTACTATAGGGAAGAGTTTCATCACATAAGCTCGATATGGGTTACCCAATGTGGATCTTCCTTGGTTAACGACCCCCATCTTGGTTAAACCCTGACAACCTCAACTGATCCTCAGCCCCCATTCTAACTCATGCAGGATCAACATACCTTTCAAGAGAACAAGGCAGTTGATCTTTTCCATTCCAAGCCTTCCCACTCATCTCAAGCCTAAACGAGCACTTGAGCCATGAGTGAGGTTACATTATCTGGATTAATGTGAGATACTACACAAACCCCTTAATTAATTATCAATATTTTTACTGGATTAAAAAACTTCCAATGAGTTACCCTGACACCACTTTTGGGTCCAGGCCCCCATTGAAAGCCACTCCCCCTACTAGCAGCAAGAGACTCACAGTCACTAATCGGGTAAGCCAACTTGCACAACCTAGCATAGCCATATAAATATGCGCATAAAATGAGGCATGCACCACCTCCCTCAAGATCACTTAATAAAAAAATTTCCATAGTGCAAGGCTAAAACCCACATAATCATAAACCAATAATAGAATCAAGAGTTCACAAAGAACCAACATGAAAATCAAATCATAAAGAAAACTATTTTCCCTAACCATAACCACAAGTAACAGTGCAAGGCTACATACTCCGAAGTGCACAATCCAAGTATAAAGATCAACCACTTTCCAAAATTAAAAAATCATGAAACCACCCACTTCCAGGTGAAACAACATACACTCATGCAAACACTTCAAGGCTTGATATGGGTTACCCAATGCGGATCTTCCTAAGTTACTAGTCCCCATCTAGGGTTACCTTGATAACCACACCTGATCCCCGACCCCCATACCAATTCATGCAAGTAAAAACCATACTCCCCTCCTTAACCTCTAGAAGACTAACAAATTACTAACACAAAGGTTCCCATTGAGGAGGCAATAGAACCATGATCTAAAGATCAAAATCAACCTTAAATCAAATGCTTCTCACTTTCAATACTTCAACACCCCGAACTAATGAGCAACAAATAAACATCACAACCATGGATTCAACTTGAAGGTGACAAATGAAATCGACATTCAATAATCAATCAATTAACCAAAAGTACCCAAATTCATTAACCAACATCATAACTCAATACAAACACGCCGAGCAATAGTGCGACCATGAGAGACATTATCCCACCACATTTACATTGAAATCATTAACTAAATACATGGTAATTTACATTTTAGCTATTGAATATTTATAAAAGCAATTAGCATTCATCCATCAAAACGAGGGTAATCTCACTCATTTATTTAATCACATTTTTAAATATCTTTATATATATTTATATATATAATTGCACTTTTCCCTTACTTACTATCCAACTTCTCCATTCTTTATTTCAATTAAGAGATTATTAATCTATATAAGAATTAATCAAGCCTTTCTAATTAATCAAGTTTAAATTAAAACAATTGACCTATTCTCTTACATAATCTACTTACCAAACATAGCAATTATTCCAATTACTTACTTGCAAATAGAACTCTTTCCATTTATTTTAGTTCAGCAATTCACTAATTTCTTTAAGCAATTAAACAAATCCCATTTAGGTTTTCTTTTATCTATATTTCAATCATGTACACATTCTACCTTCCTTATTTAATTACGCATATTGTTTTTTTATATATAATTATATATATTCAGTAATTACACTACTATAATTTGTTGTCTACAATATAATAACTCAGATATTATAGAGAAACTACAACTTAATGCACAATACATGAATAGATATGCATATATATATAAATTCAGCATGATAGTTAGTCACATGCATCGATTCCATAATAATCCCCACTAACTGGATCATGGAAAATTATGAGAAAACAAATCAAGAAATCAAAATACAACGCAAGTTGAGTGATATCAACCACTAACATACTCTATATTTTCTATCTCTAACAGGATAAATCTAAAAATTCAACATAACAAATGGTGAACAGATAAGATAATGGTAATTGCATACACATCTACATAAACAACATAACTAAACAAATATATATGCATATGTATATAATCGAATTAGAAATAGATCTTTTATTACAACAACTCCATTAAGACCGACTTCTACAGGTATGAATATTATTTGATTCCTAAGTAGACGACAACAATATCGATTTCCTCTCTAGGTCGATTTTCTTCCAAAATCAAAGGTATACAACCGTTGCAAAAGACATCAAATGTTTTCTAAAATGAGACCATCATATAATCTATCCATTGAATGGGAAAAATAGGGAGCTATCGACTTCAGATCAAATGTAGAGATTGTTTTCTAACTTCAGATACATGCAGCTACAAGGCAGCGACATATAGGGGAAAAAGTTTTTCATTATTTGGTACGTGGTATTAACAATCAGGGGTAAAATGCATGGTGAATAAAACAAGATAATTATAAGGCAAAACTATTACCTACTACTGTGGATGAGAAGGAAAGAATCATTTATTTGCCGCCATGATGAGAGTATTGCCTAATTGCCATGCAACCCCTAAATTCATCTCTAAGTTTGATGCAAGAGGAATTTCTTGAGAGATGTGAACCATTTCCATCAATTTAGAATAGCGATATTATTCATGTGGAGAATATTGGTGATGCTAATTGAAACAACCTAAAAGATAGACTTGCATGAAGTAAACAACAATTTTCTTAAAAAGAACGAATTGAATCATTGAATGGGATTCAAGCAATAATGGGTACGAGATGATGATTTCATAGTCTTAAGAGAATCGATTATACAACATGACTATGTCAAATTTTTAGGCAGACATTTTGCATGCAGTGATCAAATTGAAAGGCATAAGCAAATCAAATATCAAGCTTAAAATTCACAAATAACAGATAAACAAAAATAAGATGATGTCAACCTGAAGTCCTACGCTCGAAGATGGAGGAGATGTGTTGAATGAGCTCTTTCGTAGCCACAATCCGTTCTCCAAGGTAATTTTCAATACACCACAAACTGTATATTTTTATTTGACAAAGAAAATAATTGCAGAGCCAAAAATTTCTTGTTCGAAAACAAAATTAATTCCTAAAATATTTTTCCCAAAATGAGCCCACTATTAAAACAAGGAAAAAATTTAGTTTACGAATCCACAAATAAACAAAATTGACAAGTTTACAATTCACAATTCAGTTTGGAGTCATGCATGTGCACACACTCCTCTTTTTCCATTTTAAAACTTGCTTTCACAAACAGTTCGAAAATCTATTCCAATTAATTATTCTATTTTAAAAATTATATATTATTTCCAAGTTTAATTTATTTTCTCATCAAAATAATAATAATATTTATCTTTATTTATTTTAAATTATTAAAAAAACATTTAATCACGTCCTTTAATTTAATAATTGATTATCACAACATAATTTATTTAATTATTATTTTAATTCTAAATCAATTTAAATTACCTTATAATCGGTTTAATTTAATTAAATTGATTGCACAAGGTCATTCATAATATTTAATTTATCACATAATTTAAAAATCAAATTAAACAACATAATAACAAACAACAACAGAACATCACCAAACATCCAAACAAAATTACTCAAATGTCAATAAAGGCCAAATATGGAGAGGCACTATAGAAAATGTGAACAACATTGAGAATGAAAATGTTGTTGAAAATATTGAAAATGAAAATGTGGTTGAAAATAAAATTGTTATTGACAATGAAAATATTGTTCAGAATGAAATTGTTATTGAAAATGTTGAAAATATTGAAAATAGTGAGAATGAAAATGTTAATAACATTGTATTCGAAAATGAAAATGTTGAAAATGAACCTTATGTAACACCTAATTACAAAATAACCCCTAAATGGTTGGTTGAAATATATGAGAACATAATTGATAATCTTCAAGGAAAAAGGTCACAATGAACGGTTTGTTTGTGGGCTAAAAAAATGTTCAATGAACTCTTTTCTGATAAGACATTAACCAAACAATGCCAACTTTTTGTGCAATTATTTAAGATTTACAAAATGAGACCATTATTAAAAAAAATCAAGATTCGTCACACAAAAAAATTGGAAAAAATAGTCTTATTGTAACAAATATTTTTAATGCTCTAACCTCTATTGGAAAGACTGGTAAGGAAAAAGATAAAAGGGCTACTTGAAGAGTGATCACAACCTCACTAGTAATCCATCATTTAAGAAATTCTTGTTTAATGAGACAAACTTGTATTGATTTTAGCTTAAATCGTAAAACTTGAATAAAGCACTCTTAAGAAGAGGAAGACTCGATAGTGATCTTCAAAATGATACGTGGGATTTTAGTGGGAGGCTTCCACGTGTCGATAAAAAGCTAACCGATAATTTAAAGATGCAAATTGAACAATATTGGAATTCTCACTCTAGAGTATCACCAAATGTAAAAGATGTTTTAAAGTTATGAATTGGTAATCGAGATCGTACACCACATCCTAAACATTTTTTTGGAATGTAGCCAAATAATTTTGTACAAACAATTTTGTCAAGAACATCCACATTTGCAAATATCACAAAGGGCTTTTGAGTCTTGCAATCCATTTTATTGTGTTCCTATGAAGGTTCGTAATACATGTTGTAAATACCATGTTGAGTTTTCAATGTATTATGAATTGTTATGTCATATTTGTTCTACTATGCATACTAACAAAATGTTGCAGGAGTTTCATGTAGTGCAACTTCCCAAGTCATCCAAGGAGTTGTTAGATTCATTTTTATGCATTAGAGGTGATGGTTGCTTATTTTATAGAAATGATTGTTTAAATGGAACGTGTTTGCAATGTGGTAGTTTATCGAAGTTTGTAACATGATTTCATGAGAGAAATAATCATGATTTTGGTAATAAAATTGTTGAGAAAACAAGTATGAGATAATCAAATACACATTCAAGAGTGGAGGTGAGGGTTATAGGTGTGAGTTGGTTGCAAGAGAGGTAAGTATTGGTGATTTTATTTCAGATTTTAAGAAAAATCTTTTCTATAAGTATGCAAGGCATAGCCACAAGTCGCAATGGTTGGATCGATATTTCAGGATGTGTAAAGACTCTTTCCCCATTGGAAATATCGTATTTGTAGTTGATTTTTCTAAAAATTACACATTGCAACCACAAAATGAAGTTCAATCACAATATTATAATTCCATTCAAATTGCTACTTTGGTCCACATAAAATATAGGGATGCCCTTGATAGTACAAAAGAGGACATGAAGATAATTAGGGAGTACCATTCTACATGAGTGATAAAAGATCTCCTTCATCTAAGTTTTTACAACATTGTTTTGAAAACTTTTTTGAGTTCTTGCAAGAAAAAGGAATTGCAATGGGTCAACATATGATTTGGTTAGATAACTGCACAGGGCAATTCAAGAATGCTTGCATGTTTTATTGGTTGAGAATGATGCATATAGAGAGGGGCATACCACATATTTGATTTTTTTCAAAGATGGACATGGAAAAGATGAGCATGATGGCGTAGGTGCATGTGTGAAGAGAGCTTTGGTTAAGGAACAAATGAAGATTAGAGGTGGTGCAACATTCAGTGATATACATTTTATTGTAGATTGGTGTACTTATGCACGATCACGAGGAGGGACACTTGATTCACAAGTGTGTAGGTTCTTTTGGTTAGTTGAGGAGGGCATAGTGGGAGACATAATTAAATGGAAAACAATTAGATATTCTTCAAAGATGCATTCATTTTGAAGCTCAGATGCAAGTGTATGCACCATATGGACATAAGAGATGACTTGTTTTTGTCAGAATTGTATTAAATGTGATTGGGATCAGTGCGAGTCAAGTGAGAGGGTAGATACATGGATTCCACAGTACCTAACCCCTTTATCTATAACATAATCCTCATCATAAGATGTAATGGAAAGTTCACTTGACTACGATTTGTAGACACCTAAAAATGACTTAGGCCTGCGACCACTACTTTACCACCTTTCGTCATAAACATGATTATAATATTTTAATTATGTTTCTAACCCACATTCAACTATTAATTAAATAATTTATAATTATTTAATTAATTCATAATCTCTCATTCTTCATGATTATTAAATAAATAAATCTTATTTATCGAATATGACACTAATTATCAAAGTCATCTCATAATTAAATAAAATTTTATTTATTTAATTAATCCTTATCATTAATGTCCTCCTAATTATTAAATGAATATATTTAAAATATATTTATTTAATGTGTCACTAATTCCTAAATCCTCTTAATTAAATAGATTTGATAATTTATTTAATTAATTAACTACTTCTAAATTAAATAATTATTTTTAATTATTTAATTGAGACATGTGACACTTCTATATTTTTAAATAAAATAAATCATTTAAAAATATCTCACATACTTAACTGATTCTTCATTTAGTAATTAATTTCAAAAATCAATTACTTCTTACCTCACAAAATCCATATTTTGAATTAATTTAATTCAAAATGGAATTATTCTTCTACAAATCAAGTAATTTCTAAAATTACTGATTTTCTAAAATCCCATCCTCTTGTCTTCTGATTTTTACTAATTTCATCTCAACTGTCACATTTAGTCTTGATTTAATTCATTTAATTAAATCTTATTCACACATGTGGGCATTTTGCCCTAACCCTAATTGAGAGTTTCCTTATTGAATCTTGACCTTTGATTCTAGGGAATTCCTCAATCTTTCATCTCGTTCATCCATTCAAGATTGCATTTTCTATAAAATGACAATCTTGATCTCATTTTTGGTCATCTCTTGTTATTTTAGCAATCGCATTTATCTTCATATCATCTTAGGCTTTTATCATTACTTGCACATTAGGATTAAATTGCTAGTTGCACATCAGTTTATTTTACAAATCCTTCAAAGGCATTGTTAGGACTAGACACACATAATTTGCTCACAAATCTGAGGGCATTATTATCACAGCAAGCTTGAAGAGATGCAATGGAAGTAAGCCATCGAGTATTAAATGGGTGAGACCTTTCCAGTTTTCTTCCATTCCAAGTATTTTTCTCCTTTGCATTCTATTGTATGATTTTATAAACATGCAGGTACTACTAATCATTTGATTCTATCTTGCAGGAAAAATAACGTCATTACATTGGTGAACCCGACATTCTAACACACATTTGCAGGTACGGAAAGCCGCATTTTCCTTCTCGTGCAACGCAAACACTCTATTGCACTGCATTCGCCTTCGCGTGCAACGCAACTGATCTGTTGCACCACATTCAACAGTCTAAGAACCGCAACCGACATTCTGCAACGCATTTGACAGGCATAACCCAAACTGTAGCTTGCAAGCTACAACCGTCGAGCCGCATCTGATGCGACGCATCTACCGAGCCACATTTGCTACACTGCACCGCAAATGACTGGTAAATTTCATTTTATTTTTTTAATTGTAATCTGGATCTAACGCATCCGCGGCCAGTTTTATATTTTTTGGGATTAAAATAAACCAACCCTAGGATAGACACTTAATTCTGAATTTATCAATCCTAGGATAGGCAACTTAATTTGGAATTTACCAACTCTAGGTTAGTCACCACATCGTATTTTTGGTTAAAAATGAATCCCATGCATGTTGTGAAGCAATATCTTCACTTAGTTTAGATAATCTTCATTTGGGCTTAAAAATTGAACATCTTTTTGTTGTGCTTGTTGGGTAATAGGTATATGCTCTCCCTTTACTGGGTGATCAAAAAACTAGACTTACCCATTTTATATTTATGCACTTTATGCTTTATAAATCCTTTAGAAGGCCTACCATAGTGGGAAAAAGTACTCATCCTACGAGAACGACCTAAGTGGGAACAACCAAAACCAGGTTTTCCAACCCACTATAATCAAAAGTGAATTTTGGGGAAACCCATATTCAACGTCAGTGTGCAAGATAACCATCCCCAAAACCTTTGTTTTAAAGGTTGGGAGGTCTCCTAAGGGATTTTATCATTTGTCGCGCCGAATGGAAACCTTGACTAAGAACCATAGTGTAGAAGCCAGTCGTGTCAGTAACCAGACATTGTTTCAATCATAGTGCAAGGGGAGGGAAGAATCTCCCCCCAAGACACTCACCATATAATCACCATGGATTGTTTGCTCAGGGGATTCGATATCCACTTCCGTCACCTTGAGTACACACCTGGAAAAGACAAAAACATGGGTGCCCTCTAGGGGGTGACATGGTTGTGTGAGTCAACGTGATTTTAAGCTGTGGGTTGTGATTGTTACAATGACCTTTTGACCATTAAGAGTGAGTCTGCTTGAACATACACTTAATATTTTAATTTTTGTGTTTTCCAACTGTTTTTAAACAGACTTCAACAAATTGAAAATCATAAATTTGAACCAAAAAACTTGTCAAAACTACAAAGTTGTGTTCAGTTTTCAAAAAAAAAAAAAAATTGTCTATTGCAACGCAATCGCTCTGATGCACCACAATCGCCAAATATCGAGCCGCATTCACTCTGATGGGCCGCATTTGAGTCATCCTGAGCCGCATTCGCTCTAATGAGCCGCATTTGAACTATGCAGAGCCGCATTTTCCATCATTAAACTGTAGTCAGTAACTTGAGCCGCATTTGATAAACATCAACCCGCATTCGCCATACTGTATCGCAATCGACACTTTCTAAACCACATTCAATTTTGTGAGCCGCATTTGCTCTGTCGTACCATATTTGTTGCAATGAATTTGCTACAACCTGCAAACAATTTCTCAGTGTCAAAAATAGAAATTCCACAACTTGTCTTCAATTCAATCAAGTCTTCCTTCACTGTTACAGTCCAAACCAGACTCTGAATTGCTCAACTCTTCATCAAACATTGCATTTTTAGGATCACAATAGGGTTCCTTTTCTAGTCCATTAGATTTCATTGATAACTTCACCATCTCTTTAGACACTCACTTTTGCAGAATTTAGGAGTTGACTCTTACCATTCATCATCCAAACTTTGCATTCAATAGTAGGTTATCATTGGACCCAATTACCTTTATCACTTAGTCAAATATTTTTTGAACCATTTCCCACTCAATAGTCTAGTGTGGAAATTTCACTTTATCCTTTTATAATCCGTTTACGGTCCATTGGTCTTCCAAAATTGAATCATTGCAAAAACTTTGTTTGCCCAAGTTTGTCCTCTTTAGATCTCTCACTAGTAAGTACATCTTAGGATCATTTATTGCATATCATTTGACATCTCCATTTAGTGTCACACCACTTGCATTCACAAACCTTTAGTCTTACTTGCATTTCATAGCATCCTGTAAAAATCCAAAAAGAAACCAAAAACATAGTCTCATACTTAGATCATTCTCTCCATCATCCCAAGTTGAGCAAAACCTTGTATGGTTGAAACTAGATTATAGAAAAAGAAAAGACTCATGGATTATTTTAGACAAGACACCAACTTTCTTGAGCTCACAACTGGCATGGACTCATTTACGAATACCATGAACAATCCTTGTTTTGACATGGGAAATTCCACAATCAATCCTTTTAGTGAGATGAACATCACATCTTTTTGAACCATTTATCCGACGGGATCAAAATGGGGATGTCTTTGAAGAAGACATACAAGTTGCTGCCCAAAACCCAGAAGTGGACTCTTTTGTGGAAGAATTGGTCCTAAATGACTCATCCAAATTCCTAGCTATGCTCCTTGACCAAAGGGCTAACTTACCAAAGGGATTTGATCTTAACACTCTTAGAGAAACTTCTCCCACTCCAACATCACACAATCCTTCCATGGGAGCCTCTTCACAAAATGTCATCAACACAATCAATGCTACCTCCCTTGGTCATAATACCACCACAACCAACACAACATCTATTGGAGGATCATCTTCCCAAACCAACACCGCATCACAATCCATTCCACAAAAAACATCCACCATCCCTTCACAAACAATGGGGGCAACCACATCAAACCTCTTTGGAACTACATCTAGTTCCATGAGTACATCAGCAAACCTATTATTAGGCTCTTCAAATGCCATGGCAACCAACTCATCCAGCCCATTTGGGAGAAATAAATGAAGAGTTACCATACAAGGCACCCAACCCACTTCATCACAGGTTAATACCAACATTCCTGTGACCCAAAACATGAACATCCCTCAAGGCCACAATCTTTTATTTGGGCAAGGCAATCAAGGCGCTCAATCCTATACTCCATTTGGGAATCAACAAGCTCAAAATCAACAAGGCCCTCAATCCTTCACTCCATTTGTACATCAACAAAATCAAAACCAACAAGGCCCTCAAATTCAGTCCAACATGACAGGATATCACATCCCCACTTATGCTTCTCAAGTCCATATGCAGCAGCACATCACTAATTAAAAAAACTCTTTTCCAACAACCGCCTAATCAAAACACTCATTTTTCTCACCAACAACCCATGTCAAATCAACACATCTCATCACAACAGCGAGGGACTCAAGCTTCCCCTATCACCAACATAGGTGATGCTACCAACCATCCCATGGTGGAAGCACTCACACTCCAACTCGCTGCTCTTCAAACACAAGTGGAGACCTTCCAACAATCCAACAAAAAGTCATACGTGTCACATGACTTGTGTCCATATCCATTTGATACAACCTTGTATATGCCACCCTTTCCTTATGGATATGCGGTACCTCATTTTCCCAAGTACAAAGGCAAAACAAACCCCATTGAACACATAAGATAATTCACCACTAGCTGCATGGACATTGCATATGAGCAAACTTATCTCATGAGACTCTTTTCTAGAAGTCTTGTAGGTCATGCACTAGAATGGTTCTTGCTTTTGCCTAAGGGAATAAAAACATGGGACGAATTGGCAAACAAGTTTGTTGAAAACTATGCCTATAACATTGATACAGATATTGACATCGCCTCCTTATGCAAACTTACCCAAGAGGATGCAGGAGAGACTTTCATTCCATTCTTCCAAAGATGGATAACCTTAGAAAGCAGATGTCCAGTCAAAATACCTGAAAAGGAGGTCACCATGTTTGTTCAAACTCTCCTAGGACCGCTAAGGTATGGCTTACAAGTCCATTGTTGCACCACCTTTGTTGACCTTGTGAAAAAGCGTGTTCAGCTTGAGAAATCCTTGATCGCCAAGGGCAAATTAAAGTATGGTGGAAAAACTATCAACACCACCACAAATAATAACCCAAGTAGTTGAAATGACAAAAACAAATAATGGGTTAAGAACAAGCATATCACAAGCAACGATGTAGTTGATGCAAAAATCGTCAATGCAACAGGTCATGTACTCACAATCAAAAGAGTACAAAATAAAAACACACCTATAACTACACCAACACCAACTGCTAATGCTATCCAAAGCAATCATGCACAAACAAATCAAAGGAAATTGCGTCAACCCTGACAATTCCAAAAATGCACGTACACCCCTTTGGGTGAACCAATTGAAATTGTCTTAAAGAAACTTCTTCAAAATGGTGTCATACAGTTGGAAGAGCCAAAACGATATGACCCTGGTCAGTTCAAGCTGTCATGGTGGGATGACAATTCATTTTGTGATTACCACCGTGCCAAAGGGCACAAAACTTCCTCTTGTCGTCAATTGTGAAATTTGATGCAAGACCTCATAAAGAACCACACCATTGAATTGGGTGGTCAATCATTTACATCTAATGTGGATCATACCATACACAAAAACCCATTGCAAGATCATGGTAAAGCTTCCTCATCTGGCACAAAGAATACCAACAATCAAGCCAACCACATCCGTCTGACCTATAATACTACCCGTCCTGCATACAATTATCCCGATGGTACTATTATCAACAATATTCGTGTTGTTGATGAAGATAAATGTGTTAATACCATTAACATTAAAAAGGCCCCATAATGCAATGTGACTATGCATAAAGGCAAGGTCACTATCCTAGGTCCTTCTGCCCGTCAACCAAAAATAACCATACCTGGTCCGTCCACCAAACAGTTCAACCCAAAACCAAAGTTCAACATTGTTGAGCAATTAAATAAAACACCTACCCAAATATCCATTCTCGAACTGCTTCGTATTTCACCTACGCATAAGGGCATCCTAGATAAAGTACTGCAAGAGTCATCTGCCCCAACCAACATCGATGTCAACCACTTTGAGACTATGGTCAGATACTTGAATTCGCCTCACCACATCACCTTTTCAGACAATGACTATTCCTCACCCAAACCATCACATAATGATGCCCTTCACATCATGGTTTTCGTCCATAAGCATAACGTTAGACGAGTCCTAGTAGATGGTGGAGCAGGATTGAACATCTGCTCTCTGAAATTGGTTAAAGCTCTTGGGTTTTTTGATGCATGTGTAGATGCTAGTAAGAGCATTGTCATCAAGGCGTACGATGATGAAGAACGCACTTCTAAAGGCATCATTACCATTCCACTCTAGGTAACCCATTATCATAGATACAACATGCCAGGTCCTGGATCATGACATACACTATAATATCTTACTTGGTCGCCCTTGGATTCATGCTCTAAAGGCAATTCCATCCACATACCACCAATGCCTCAAATTCCCTTTTGATGGAATTGAGATCACTATCCTCGGACACCCCGATCCATTCCAATACTACACCAACCTACAAGCCACTATTGAGCACCAGGTACCCATTAATCAGGAGGCCTCATCTTCCACCTTATCCAAATATATTGACCCATTGACACTCACGAAATCATCCATTCCATCGCCTTCTACCACACCATCTCCATCGGCCTCCATCCCAAGTAAAGACCTTTAGATCCAGGACCTTAGTTGTGGAGAGTTCAAATTGAATATGGCTTACTGTATAACCACAATACCGAAGCCACCTAAGGTCTATGGTAGACCATGTTTTGCAGTAGATCCCAAAATAACTTTCAAGGTTCCACCAAAAAGTTTTTTTACACGGTGGGGCGATATGGGTAATGAAGTCATTATTGACATGGACAACTGGATCTACAAAGACCCAACAGAGTTATCTCCACTACCATTGCATCTCTATGGCAAAGGATATGATATATGCAAAGCCCAAGGTTTCAACGGTACAAGCGGCCTTGGAAAGAATGGAAACGGAAGACGGGAACCTATTATCATGACGGAAAGACCAAGATACATAGGGCTAGGGTTTGACCAAGTCGGAACTGACGATCAACGTACCCTTGAACTTTCAAGTAAGGTTGTAACGGTTACAAAAGGTGTTGAGACATGCGAAGAATCCCTATTGAAACAAACTCAAATGAATGGGAATGGGAATATGAAAAAACTGTCAGTGACTATGACATTGATGAACTATTCTTGGAACCTAGCCAACCTTCCTTTGAAGAACAATTCCGCATAAAATATAACATTGACCCTATTGACCGAAATTCTAAAAATAAGGAATGGGTAAGCATTCCTTGGAATCCAAACGAACACAAGGTGTCATTGGCAATATCGGAATCATCCCACCCCATTCCTGAGCCCACCCATGAGCCTAATTTATTCGAGCCCACTATCCATACTTCTGAAACACCAACCACCAGTCATGATGTTGATAATTTTATCCCATATTATGACTTTGAATTCGATTCATCTAACTCGGAGTATGGACCATCCATTGCATCAAACACGGAAGTGGAAATTGACAACTTTTCCTTTACACTTGAGGCATCAATTTGCACACTTTCCACATCCTCCCCATCCTTCACCAACACTGACGATGGGATCCCTCTTGTTTATCCACAACTAATCAACTGGGACCAACAAGACTCACCAGTGATGGACATATTTCAGAATGACGAGGCAATTGCAGAGTTCATGGGGCTAAGAGAAGGTATTCCATGGGGTGATCACAAAATAGGGTTCTCCATTGATCTAGATTATGCAACTTACTTCAGGGAGACTGTGCAATCCTCCAGTCGCAAAAATACAAAAAAGAAAAAAGAAAAAGAAATTCCTTTAGGTGAAAACTGCAAGGCACCTTCTGCCAGTAAAATAGTAAAAACAAAGGACGTATCCGAAGATGAAAACCTCTTTGAGGCGTTAAGGATGGAGGATTGGACTTTCTTCCCGTAACATAGGAAAAGTCAGTTATGCTCATTGAGGACACAGTGGAAGTTAACATAGCCACACCAAAGAATCCCAAAATGATTCTCTTGGCCACATCATTGTCAGATGAAGAAAAACCTGAATTTAAACAATTCTTCACAGACGGGAAATCTAACTTCGCATGGTCATATGCTGACATGCCAGGCCTTGATCCAGCATTGGTTTTACATCATCTTCCTCTAATCCCAGGAATCAAGCCGTCAAACAAAATTTGTGCATGATGCATCCACATATTACACTACTTGTCAAGGTAGAACTAAAGAAGTTGTTGGATGTTGAGTTCATAAGGTCAATAGACTATGTTGATTGCATATCAAACATTGTCCCTGTTACCAAGCCAAATGGACAAATCCATATTTGCATGGATTTCAGAGATTTAAACAAAGCTTGCCCAAAGGATGACTTCCCCCTACCAAACATAGACATGATTGTTGACCTCATGACAGGATATGAGATGCTATCTCTCATAGATGGTTTTTCAGGCTATAACCAAATCTGAATTGCAACAGAGGATCAACATAAAATAGCATTCACTTGCCCTTGGGGAACATACTATTGGAACATCATACCTTTTGGCTTAAAGAATGTAGGCGCCATGTACCAGAGGGCTATGACAACAATCTTCCATGATATGATGCATATCCTAATGGAAGATTATGTAGATGACTTACTAGCAAAATCTTTGACAAGAAAAGATCATCTCAAAGTCCTAGACAAAATCCTTAGACGACTTGAGGATTACAAGGTTCGTTTGAACCCAAAGAAATGTGTCTTCAGAGTCACTTCAGGCAAACTATTGGGATACATTGTTTCACGCCGAGGCATTGAGGTTGACCCTACAAAATTAAAAGATATTCTGGACATGCCTCCTCCAAGAGGAATTAGTGAGTTGTGAACACTTCAAGGCAGATTGTAATCTATTTGCCACTTCATTGCACAGTTGGCAGACAAGTGTCAACCATTCCAATATATGCTCCGCAAAAGCATTTTGTTTGTATAGATAGATAAGTGCAACATAGCCTTTGACCAAATTAAATAATATCTATTAACAGCTCTCGTGTTAATGTTGCCTATTGAGGGAAAACCACTAATCATATGTCTCTACAACGAAAAATGCACTGGGGCATTATTGGCGCAAAATGACCATAAAGAAAAAGAAAGATCCATATATTACATCAGTCACACATTAATTGGATATGAGCTCAACTACACAACCATTGAACGGGGCAATTGTCTTTGCGGTGCAAAAACTGAGACACTATATGCTAAGTCATCAAACACATTTGATAGCAAAGATTGACCCATTAAAGTATCTCCTAAGTCGAGCAGCATTGACAGGTCGCTTGGCGAAGTGGGTCATGATATTAAGCGAGTATGACATATAGTATGTGGAATGCAAGGCTATAAAAGGTCAAGTAATAGCAAATCAACTGGAAGATGCACCAATCCAAGCCACTCATCCACTAATAACTGATTTTCCTGATGAGTCGATCTTTCACGTAGAACCAGCTTTACAATGGAAACTATACTTTGATGGGTCCCACACTGGGCACGACTCAGGAGCTGACATATTATTTATCACGCCACAAGGGGATTCAATTCCTAAATCATTTCAGATCACTTTCCCCTATACAAATAATATTGCAGAGTACGAGGCATTGGTCACAAGTCTCAAAATAGAAATTCAATGGAAAATTCAGACACTCCTCGTATTTGGGATTCTCAATTAGTCATCAACCAAGTGAATGATGACTATGACACAAAGGATGAAAAGTTTCTCCCTTACAAACGCATGGTGGATAGTTTCCTAATGTACTTCAAAATGATTGTATTTGAACAAATCCCAAGAACACAAAATAATGTAGTTGATGCAATGGCTACCATTGGATCTCTCTTAGACATTCCTAAGAATGTGTCACAGTTTGAATTCTTAGTGGAACAGCTATTGATGCCTGCATACAATATTCCAGAGTCAACAATGGTGTGTGAGATTGTTGGTCCCAATTCGCCTTGGTACCAGGATATATACGACTATCTTAAATCCCAAACCCTCCCACCCAACCTGTCCAACAACCAACAAAAATCCTTTATCCGAAAAGTGGCTAGACACACCATTGTCAATGACACCTTATACCGTCATGGCTTTGACAACACCCTTCTTCGTTGTCTCGACACTGATGAAGCCCAAATGAATTTACGAGAAGTACATGAGGGTATATGTGGATCTCATTTGAGTGGTCCAACCTTAGCTAGGAAAGTCACTAGACTTGGGTACTACTGGCTGACATTGGAAAAAAAAATGCTCTTCAATTTGTCAGAACATGTTGGAAATGTCAGGTGCACAATGATCTGATTCATGCACTTGCACAGGAATTGAGACCTATCACTTCTCCATGGCCTTTCACACAATGGGGACTCGACCTCATGGGTAAGATCCATCCATCCTCTTCTAATGCCCATAAATTCATAATCACCACCACTGAGTATTTTACTAAGTGGATTGAAGTTGTCCCTCTCACCTACATCACCGGTAAACAAATATCCAAGTTCATCCTAAATTACATCATTTGCCGGTATGGTGTCCCACAATCCATCATCACAGATAACGGTAGTCCATTCAAAAATTAGGACGTTCGTGAGCTCTATGAGCGATTCCACATCCAACACCATTTTTCCACCCCATATTACCCACAAGATAACAGCCAAGCTGAGGTGTCATATAAAACAGTCCTTCGCATTCTGAAGAAGACCGTCAACGACGCTGGCCGAGATTGGCACCTACAACTTAATCTTGTTTTATGGGTCTATCATACTAGCATTCGTACCCCCACTGGAGCCACTCCATTTTTCGTGGTCTACGGGTCTAAGGCCATACTACCCATCAAGGTCGAAATCCCTTCTCTCCGAGTCTCTTTGAAAGGAATGATTGATGATGAAGAGTACAGACATACTCGCCTACATGAGCTGGAAATGCTACGAGAAAGATGACAAAATGCCTTAAATCATTTGCAGGCATATCAAAATCGTCTCTGCTGAAGTTATAACAAAAGAGTCATGGTGAGAAAGTTTGAAATCGGTGACTTGGTTCTCATGCAGAATCCCAGAAATCAGGCAGACCGTGAAAAGCCTAGTAAGTTTGAGGCTAATTGGCTTGGTCCTTATATCATTACTACTGCATTTGGTTCTGGAGCTTATCAGTTGGCCACACTTGATGGAGAACAGCTGATAGAACCCATCAACAGCTTACACCTGAGAAAGTTCTACACATAGCATCAAAGAGCTTGGCTAAAAACCCACAAAATACAAAAAAAATTGAAAAAAAGAAAAAATCGTCCCTTGATGAAAACCTGGCAAACAAGCATCTTGGTGACACCAAAAAAATGAAAAATGGAAAAAATAGTAAAAAGAAATGAATTCATCCAATAGTAAAAACCTGGCAAACAGGCGCTTTGGATAAGTACCATGGTGAAAACCTGGCAAACAAGCGCCATCATAGTCGATCATTGCTTCGCCATCTACTGTCACTCAAATCGACCTTTATCCATTTTTCATAATCACAAAGGCCTGACACATTCACGACATCCGTCCTAAGTCCTATCTAATTTCGGCCATGGTTAGTATTTGGTTGACGTCATCCCTTGCATATCCTTGCCTTTTGTCTGCCTATCTCCATATCATTGAACTCGGGTATTCCCCAACCTGTCTGGGGGCAGGAACTTTATAATGTAATTGCAATGGGTACGGCACATGATCCTACATTCTCAAAAAGTCCTGAAAAAATCCTAAAAATTTGAAAATGTCTTGAGAAAACACAAAAACATCCAAATCAATGTCAAAATCCCAAAAACAAAGTCAATCTGATCAATTCAATCGATCACGTCAATCATTCTTTGTCCTAGTCTGAACTACGTTGTCTCTGCGCATTTTCTACATAGGCAAGATTCATCATTGAATCCCCGAGACATTAGGTCAATCCTTCTAGGTTTGTTGCAAAATAAATCATGATTCAAGCTTCTATCCTTTGGACAATGTCATTGGTCATGTTGAACTACGAGGTCTTTGAGTGCACGACATAGGCAAGGCCACCAATCGATGGACCCCCGAGGCCACACTAGGTCAGTCCATTAGGGTTCATGGTACTACACATTCACACACGACAAGCTATCTTCATATAAAGCGAATTTTATGTCAATCTTGAGCTATCAGTCAACCGGAAATATGTTTCGTCAAACACTTTTAGTTAATTTAGCATGTCAGCAATGACATATAGTCAAAATCATATCAAGGCAAAATATCATGGCAACACTTTGGGTTCTTCTTCAAATGTGTCCTTCTGAAGAGCAACTTTTGTTACTTCTTTATGCTTTTGGATGTGTCCTTCCTAAGCATCATCATCATAATCTGGCATTTTGATGGATTCTCCTAACTCCGAGAATCAATCTCCTAGATATCAATGTCATTCAGGATGTGTCCTTTCTGAATTTGATATTGCTCGACATTTGACAACACCTGACATTAAAACACTTGGAAAACCTTTTTCTGTCTTTTGATAATTATCATGATATTAGTTCCTTATGTCTTAGCAACCACGATATATCATGATGATTATCCTTGTCTGCTTATCACTCTACTATTATTTTCTCCAGGATGTCCTGACTTCAGGATTTAGAGAAGCAACGACATAATACAATGATTTTAGTGTCTATTTTTTGTTACTATCATGTGGCTAGTTTTCCAAGGATGTCCTATCATCAAGACTTAGAGAAACAATGATGTCTCATGATTAGTATTATTTTTTCTGGCGATTGGTCATGACAAAATGACTAGGGGCAATTGTGTTCCTTGCATGAGTCATGATCATCCTTTGTCTGTGACTGTTAATTTACATGATGGTTTGACTTTGCACACTATTGATCTATGTCATATCATAGTGTTTGTTGACCATCATGACATTTTCGCCCAATGATGATTAAAGAGCAATAACTAGGATAGCACTATAGCAAAGCTTTGAAGGATTTTTTTTATTTCCGTACTAACATGCATATCTTTCTTCACACTAACATTCGTCTTTGTCTTCTCATCTATGGTTCTTTGATGGTATCCTGTGACATACAAAAACAAAAGTTGCATACATATTGGCATGAGCATTTCATATTCACATCTGCATAAATCAAATACCATAATTCACATTGCATAAATGCTATCGTTTGCATACATTCATAAAACCATCATTGGCATCAACACATAAGCATCATAAATAAACATTTGCATTAACATATAGGGATCACATCATCATCACATTACACAATGCATACATAATCACATCCATTAATGCATTCATAAACATAAGCATAAATACACCTCATAGCATCATAAAAGCATCACATAAGCATCTCATAAAAATATTAGAATACCATAACGCATAACATCATATAGGCCACATCAAAACTGTATCGCATATATATATAATCTCAAAATGTCATGTCACAGGATAAAGTCATATGATATCCTAAAAATAGAGCTCGCAGGCTCGAATATCAAAATACAAATGTCTAAAAACAAGTCCTAGGATGGCCCTCCTCTGTCCTATGGAGGTGAACTACAAGGTGGTTGTGCCTGAGAAACCACATGAAATGTGACCTAAATGGGAGGGGTGTCCTGCATCTAACTCTGGGATTTGGAAGCCTCGGTAATAGGAGGTTGGCTCTGCCCTGTTTGCTACCCTGAAGACACTGATCTATGACCATGTTCTGACCTGTGACTGTGCCCTGACGAATGCCTGTGAGAGCTGTGAGATCTATGGCTTGATGAATGCCCTGATGCAGTGGACCCCCCAGCACTGGTGTGACTACTACTGTAAGATTTGCTGCTGCTATGTGTCTGGATGCCACTACCTGTCCTACTGTAGGATCGAGACAAACCTGGGTCTTGTCGATTTGGTGGAACGACTTGCTCGTATAAAGCCCTGTATCGACCCCTGCTCTCTACTATCTTGGCCAACTCTCTAGCCATATCTCTTATCGGCCCTGAACACAGCTCTACGAACTCTATCACCCACTGATCTGACTCCTACCATCGGAGAATAGCCTGATCTCTCTACACCCGGGTGACCTCTAACTCCGCTGCTAAGGCCTTGTTCTGAGACAAGGTCGCATCAAGTCTGCTTTGTAAGTCTGTGATCCACTGATCAATAGTAGCGTCAACAGGCAAAATGGGTGATCTATCACCCTCATCATCCTCGATGATCATATGCTCCCGCAGTCGCTGATCTGCCTCATCCTCCTCCTCATCTCTCTCCTCCGTGACCCGGACCTCCTCCACATATATGTCAAGAGGGTGTCCCCCAAAAAGTGGATCCTCCTCTACTCTCTCCTCCACCCTCACCTCGGCCTCCTCCTCAACCACCACCTCCACCTCCTCCTCACCCCCTTTGACCTCCTCACCTTTGGCTCTCTCTCCTCCCCCTCCTCCCGAATGGGTGACAATGGTACACCACCCACTCTCTGCCTGACTATCCTAGACTGCCTCTGCCCTCCACCATCCCTCCTCCTCCTCGTACCCCTCCCATATCCTCCACCCCCATCGTCTCCTCCACCTCCTCCATCTCCCCCACCTCCTCAATCTCCCCCATCCTTGCCTCCTCCTGCCCTGCCTCCATCTCTACCCTCGACACCTCTACCATCTCTCCCTCCATCTCGGCCACCCTGACCTCTCCTTGGAATCTGTGGAATGACTGACCTCTGATCTATCGGCGGTGGACCATCTAGATATGTCAAAGGGATGGGCCTGTGAACTTGCCACCAGGTGTCAAACTCAGTAGACATCCCTGGATCTGTTGGACCCCCTCTCCATACCCTCTGAACTACCACCAAGTTGTCAATTTGCTGCTTTGCTACTGTAACTGATATGGGCGGCCCCCACATGGTCTCCCTGGAAGACTGAGCATACTCTGTCATGCCTACTAGCACAACCTGTTGCTCCCCAAACTATTGTAGTACCTGCTGGGGTAGGTACATCTCGATAATCCGTTGAGTCTGTACCATGCGGCCAATAAGATATCGAAACTATCTGTAAAAGGGTAAGTGGTCATCCTCATCTGACCACTAAGCACAATCTCTGTAGGGTCTCCAAACAAAGTTGATCATCGTATCAATCTGATGACGCCAATACCCGGTATCTCCCATACGAGTCTAACTCACTGATCCCGTATATAAGTAAACATAAGGCATCCCATCACCTAGTTGTTGAATCTGCACTGGTGGTCAGAGCACGGGAAATGCTCCCATACCCAGATCATCAGGAGAGTAGTGTCACAACTGATACTATGCCCCTGGTGATAGACAACCTCATGTAACTAGTGATAAAGCATGGCCAACAAGCATGGCCCCCAAGCGAACATAGTCCTTTGTCCTCGCATGCGAACAAGAACATCCCCCCATCCAATGGGAAATCCATGACCACAACGATCTGGGATCAGTAATCCGGCGATCAAGGTCATAAGCATGGCATCGAATTGGGGAAACTGATCGGCTACAACGTCCCAACTAATCTCGTAACCATCTAGGCCCAACTGAGCACCATCAACACCCTCGTACATCTCTGATAGGACCTGTCACCCTCGGTGCAGATCATAGGTGACTCTCTCTCCACTAATTGAAATGTGGAGAATGTGGTAGACATCCTCCAAAGTCACTGTCGCCTCTCTAGTAGGTAAGTGAAACGAATAGGTCTCTAAATGCCATCTCTCGCAAAGAGTTGTCAACAAACTCTTGTTTGCCCAAATAATGGGCATATAGGTGACGTGGTATAACCCTAGGGCCATCAGCCATTGCCTCTGTCTATCGCTCAGGCGATCTCTGAAGGCATATGTCATTGGTCAAAAGTCTCGAGTATCAATCAACACAAGCCGACTCTACACAAGGAAAGGCCAACGATTAGCACATATTGAGCAACATTATGGAAATTTTACTACTACTGGCAAGTCAAGAGTACATAAAGGTTAATCTCAGCACAAGGTCAACAAAATTCAACTCTGGTCAACCACAATTGTGTCACGTTGACCATAAATGCATCACAACCAATCAATTGCGGCTTTGTGCATGGAAAATGTGTTGCAATTTGTCAAATGCGTCGTTCTAACTAGCAAATGCATAATCTAACAATGAATATGTCATTATGGATAAAAAATGTGCAATCTAACAATGAATACATCGTTCCACTTGTCATTTGCGTCTCAAAATGGCAAATGCGTGTCAAAATCCTCGATTGTGTCGCAACCTTGCAATTGTGTCATTTTACCTGGCAATTGCGCAATCACACAAAAATCCTAACCTGCCCGTTGCACTTGTGTCATGACGCAATCAAATGCGGTGAATGTGAAGGAATTTGTGGCTTACGCGACATCATTTGCATCGCAACGCATTCGTTTACCCCCCATTAAACCTTAATAAATGCATTAATTTCAAAATTTGACAAGTTGGATAGGATACTTACCAGTGCCTCTGCGCCCTTGAGTCGTCAGAATATGCGCATGCGATATCCACGGTGTGTAGTCACCGGAATCACCATCATCCCTCAGAACCGGAATTAAATGTCAAACAATTAGAGATTCTTCAAAGATGCATTCATTTTGAAGCTCAAATGCGAGTGAATGCACGATATGGACATGAGAGATGGCTTGTTTTTGTCAGAATTGTATTAAATGTGATTGGGATCAGTGCAAGTCAAGTGAGAGGGTAGATACATGGATTCCATAGTACCTAACCCCTTATCTATAACATAATCCTCATTATAATATGTAATGGAAAGTTCACTTGACTACGATCTATACACAACTAAAAATGACTTAGGCCTGCGACCACTACTTTACCACCTTTCGTCATAAACATGATTATAATATTTTAATTATGTTTCTAACCCACATTCAACTATTAATTAAATAATTTATAATTATTTAATTAATTCATAATCTCTCATTCTTCATGATTATTAAATAAATAAATCTTATTTATCTAATATGACACTAATTATCAAAGTCATCTCATAATTAAATAAAATTTTATTTATTTAATTAATCCTTATCATTAATGTCCTCCTAATTATTAAATGAATATATTTAAAATATATTTATTTAATGTGTCACTAATTCCTAAATCCTCTTAATTAAATAAATTTGATAATTTATTTAATTAATTAACTACTTCTTCTAAATTAAATAATTATTTTTAATTATTTAATTGAGACATGTGACACTTCTATATTTTTAAATAAAACAAATCATTTAAAAATATCTCACATACTTAACTGATTCTTCATTTAGTAATTAATTTCAAAAATCAATTACTTCTTACCTCACAAAATCCATATTTTGAATTAATTTAATTCAAAATGGAATTATTCTTCTACAAATCAAGTAATTTCTAAAATTACTGATTTTCTAAAATCCCATCCTCTTGTCTTCTGATTTTTACTAATTTCATCTCAACTGTCACATTCAGTCTTGATTTAATTCATTTAATTAAATCTTATTCACACATGTGGGCATTTTTCCCTAACCCTAATTGAGAGTTTCCTTATTGAATCTTGACCTTTGATTATAGGGCATTCCTCAATCTCTCATCTCGTCCTTCCATTCAAGATTGCATTTTATATAAAATGACCATCTTGATCTCATTTTTGGCCATCTCTTGTTATTTTAGCAATCGCATTTATCTTCATATCATCTTAGGCTTTTATCATTACTTGCACATTAGGATTAAATTGCTAGTTGCGCATTAGTTTATTTTACAAATCCTTCAAAGGCATTTCTAGGACTAGACACACATAATTTGCTCACAAATCTGAGGGCATTATTATCACAGCAAGCTTGAGGAGGTGCAATGGAAGTAAGCCATGGATTATTAAATGGGTGAGACCTTTCCATTTTTCTTCCATTTCAAGTATTCTTCTCCTTTGCATTCTATTGTGTGATTTTATTAACATGCAGGTACTACTAATCATTTGATTCTATCTTGCAAGAAAAATAACGTCATTACACGATCATATTTCAGATCTTGTACAACCAAGACATGTCTATGCAGTTGTAGCACTGGAGGGGAATGAAGATGGATCAGACTATTGGTTGGAACGATGTGTATAGGGAAAGAAAAATCTAACACAACTGATGATAGATGATGATGGGTTCATGTATCCTACAAGTTCAATTGTTCTTTCTCGAACTTGATTGCATTACCATTTCATCATCATTTACGTTGTTTACAATAATATAGATTTGTTATTCTAAGCATCTATGAAATTTCGCATAACCATTTCATCATCATTTAGGTTGTTTAGATGAAATATATATTTAATATTCTAAGTATATTTAGATGTTGATAAAAAACTTATGGTCACACAGGTTCAGTTGTTGTTTTCAAAACTTGGTTGCGAGCATGTATGATTAGAAAGAATGGTGTACCTGCATTTGAAGACTATGAGAAACACAAAACCATTCTCATTTATTTTCACCTTGTTATAGCAACAAATTCCAAGTTATTGAGACATCATGCTAGACCAAAAACAAAAAAAACCATGGACAATTAGTAGTGTTGATCATGAAGCATTACTGGAAACTTTGAAGGTAAGAGATGACCCTTTAGGCACACTTGAGTAGCAGATCATTTTTTTATGGGATAGGGATGATATTGTTCATCACATTTTGATATTGTTTATCTACTAAGGTTCATTATTTAATTTTTTTAGAATAATATAGATTTTCTATTCTAAGCACCTTTTCTAGTTTGCATTACCAATTCATCATCATTCAAGTTGTTTAGAATAATATAGATTTGTTAGTCTAAGAATCTTTTCTATTGTGACCATATAGATTTCTCATTCAAAGTATATTGTGATGTTCTTGGCAAGATTGATCATGGAGTTGCTACAATAATAGCCAGCTCTGATCCTTTGGCAGAGGTATGTGACATATTAGAATAATATAGATTTCTTATTCTAAGCATTTTTCTAGTTTGCATTACCATTTTATCATCACTTAGGTTGTTTAGAATAATATAGATTTCTTATTCTAAGTATATTTTCTATTGTATGTAGTTTAACTGCTACCTTGATGGTTTGTACAGGTGTTTCTCACTCTAGAACGTCAACATGCTACTATTCTGGAAGACTGTGTTGACCGTAAAGGAAACATGCGATCTATTTCCTTCCCCTACTGTGAAATGACTATATATTAGGGTTTTTTGTTGTATGCCTACATGGAATTTTATAAATCCTATATTTGATAGCAATTATTTAATGGTAATATCATGTGTATTGTGTATACTTTACGTGTATTCAATTGTACACTTTACAACATATGTATACTTTGTCACTTATGAGTATTCCAATGTATACTTTATGACCTACATGTTTTAATGTGTATACTTTGTATCCATGTGTGTAGTTCATGACAAGTGTATTTAACTAAATGAATCACTTTTTCACTTAATCACAAGGAACAAAATCAACCCTGAACCCCTGTGCACCTTTACATCGCATCCATTTGACCCTTTTTCCATCAACTGAAAACTCAGCACCACAGGCAAACACCTTAGAGATATCAAAAACAAAGAGAGGTTATTATAGATGGGCCCTACATGATCCTGTACACTTAAACATATTGTTTCTAGGTGACACGGTTTCTGAGAAATAGTCTTTCAAAGATTACTATATTTTATCACTTTAGACTTTTAAGGGAAATCATTGGGCGAATGTAACTTGGACTGATTTGGCATGTTTGGGTGCAAAAGAGGACCATGAATAGCATAAACATACCCATTCAGACATGTTGGAACAGTCCATTTGGTCATACAAGTTACTGAATGAAAATTGTACCACTTTGCAACTTTACATTGCTTGTATTTGACAACTTTTTCCTCAACTAAAAACTCATCACCACGAGAAAATTCCTCTAAGATAGAAAAAATTAAGAAGATTATTGTAGATATTCCTAACATAATCCCATAGCTTTAGACAAATATTCTATAATCATCATAGTTTCTGAGAAATAACCCTTCAAAGATTGTTGTCTTTTATCACTTTGGACTCTTAAGGAAAATCGTCGGCCCAATGTAGCTCAGAGTGATTCAGCATGTTTGTGTGTAAAATAGGACCATGCCTAGCATAAAATAACCCATCTAGATGTGTGGAACAATCCATTTTGTAATATGAGTTACAGAATGAAAGTTGCACCACTTTGCAACTTTACACTGCTTACATTTGACAACTTTTTCCTCGAAAAACTCATCACCACGAGAAAATGCCTCCAAGATAGTGAAAAATGAGAGGTTATTGTAGAGGGTCCCAAAATGATCCCATAGCCTCAGATAGAGAGTCTATAAGCATCACGATTTCTGAGAAATAACCCTTCAAAGATTATTGTCTTTTATCAGTTTGAACTCTTAAGGGAAATCATCGGTCCAATGTAGCTCGAAGTGATTTAGCGTGTTTGGGTGAAAAAGAGGACCATGCATAGAGTAAACGTACCCATCAAGATGTGTTGGAATAGTCCATTTGGTCATATGAGTTGCAGAACGAAAGTTGCACCACTGTGCAACTTTACACTACTTGCATTTGACAACTTTTTCCTCAACTGAAAACTCCTCACCATGAGAAAATGCCTCCAAGATAGAAAAACCTAAGAGAGTTTATTGTAGAGGGTCCTAATATTATTCCATAGACTCTAACAGAGAGTCTATATGCATCACATTTTTTGAGAAATAGCCCTTCAAAGATTGTTGTTTTTATCACTTTGGACTCTTCAGGAAAATCATCGGGCCAATGTAGCTCAGAGTGATTCAACGTGTTTGGGTGCAAAAGAGGACCATTTCTAGAATAAACGTACCCATCCAAACATTTTGGAACAATCCATTTCATAATATGAGTTGCATAATGAAAGTTGTACCACTTTGTAACTTTACACTGCTTGCATTTGACAACTTTTTCTTGAACTGAAAACTTGTCACCATGAGAAAAAACCTCTAAGATAGAAAAAACCAAGAGAGGTTATTGTAGATAGTCCCAACACAATCCCATAGCCTCAGAGGGAGAGTCTATAAGTGTCACGATTTCTGAAAAATATCCCTTCAAAGATTGTTGTCTTTTATCACTTTGGACTCTTAAGGGAAATCGTCGGTCCAATGTAGCTGAGAGTGATTTGATGTGTTTGGATGCAAAAGAGGACCATTCCTAGCATAAACGTACCCATCTAGACATTTTGGAACAGTTCATTTGGTCGTACGAGTAGCAGAATGAAAGTTGCACCTCTTTGCAACTTTACACTACTTGCATTTGACAACTTTTTATTCAATTGAAAACTTGTCACCACGAGAAAATACCTCTGAAATAGCAAAAACCGAGAGAGGTTATTGTAGAGGGTCCCAAAACAATCCCATAACCTTAGACAAAGAGTCTATAAGTGTCAATATTTTTGAGAAATATCCCTTCAAAGATTGCTACATTTTATCACTTTGGACTCTTAAGGGAAACTGCTTGTCCAATGTAGCTCAGAGTGATTTAGCATGTTTAGGTGCAAAAGAGGACCATTCCTAGTGCAAATGTACCCATCCAGACATGTTGGAATAGTCCATTTGGTCATACAAGTTGTAGAATGAAAGTTGCACCACTTTGCAACTTTACACTGCTTACATTTGATAACTTTTTCTTCGACTGAAAACTCGTCACCACAAGAAAATGCCTCTAAGATAGCAAAAAATAAGAGAGGTTATTGTAGAGGGTTGCAACATGATCCCATAGCCTCAGAAAAATATTCTATAAGAATCACGATTTCTAAGAAATAACCCTTCAAATATGTTTGCATTTTAGCACTTTGGACTCTTAAGGGAAATCGTCGGTCCAATGTAGCTCAAAGTGATTCAACATGTTTGGGTACAAAAGAGAACCATACATAGCATAAATGTACCCATCTAGACATGTTAGAACAGTTTGTTTGGTCATATGAGTTGCAGAACGAAAGTTGCACCAATTTGCAACTTTACACTACTTGTATTTGATAACTTTTTCCTCAACTAAAAACTCGTCACCATGAGAAAACACCTTTGAGATAGTAAAAACTAAGAGAGGTTATTATAGAAGGTTCTAACACAATCTCATAGCCTCTAATTGAGATTTTGTAAGCGTCATGATTTCTAGGTAATATCCTGTCAAAATTTGTTGTCTTTTACCACTTTGGACTCTTAAGGGAAATCATTAGTCCAATGTAGCTCAGAGTGATTTGGCGTGTTTAGATGTAAACGAGGACCATGACTAGCATAAATTTACCCATTCATACATGTTGGAGTATTCCATTTGGTCATACAAATTACATAACGAAAGTTGCTCCACTTTGCAACTTTATACTACTTGCATCTAATAACTTTTTCCTCAACTAAAAACTCATCACCACGGGAAAACACCTCTGAGATAGAAAAAACTGAGAGATTTTATTGAAGGTCTCAAAATGATCCCATAGCCTCAAATGAAGAGCCTATAAGTGTCATAGTTTCTGGGTAATAACCCGTCAAAGATTGTTGCCTTTTTCACTTTGGACTCGTAAAGGAAATCATTGGTCCAATGTAGCTCTGAGTGATTCGATGTGTTTGGGTCGAAAAGAGGACCATTCCTAATGTAAACATACCTATATAGTATTCCTAGTTTTATTATTGATGCATTATGGTTATCAACATTCATTGTTGTGCATTACGATAATATAAATTGCATGTCCAAGGTCAAATAACATGCATGCCATGCAGTTGTATTTGGTTTGTTTAATGGTTGCATCATGGTTGAGTGATGTCTTAATCTTTTATCATGATTATTGTATAGATTTAACATGAACAATCTAATGAGCATGTATCTTGTTCGGTTGTAAGGACTTTGTTTGAAGGTTGCATCAAACCCCTATGGTTGAAAGATATTGATTCTTACGCAAGATGATTTTACACCTTTTACATGTTATTAAGCTTAAATGAACATTGAGTGACATTGATTTTTATCAATATGATTATATTAATTTTGAATGAACACTGTAACATGACAAGTATTTCATTAAGTTCTATCCATTTTTCATTAATTTTAACTTCTTTTGAAATAAAAATCAGTTGCCCACTTCATTACACGAGTTCAAAAAAATAAATAATGTCAAATGTAAATTCATTCAACAGAGCTTGAAATCATGGGTATTCTCAAATTGAGTGTTTGATAAAAATGTAGTGGTAGACATGTATGAAAAAATTGTGAAACAATAGAAAAAGCAATTAATTGTTTTAAAAAACTCCACAAAGAAATATGGTCTCATGGAATGTAATGTATGTGAATATTAATATGAATGAAATCTAACATAGATGGATTACCGATTATAATTCATAAGTTCTATTAAAATGTAATTTTATTAATCTATAACATACATTATCAATCATAACTTTAAACCATTCTAAGATAATTATACATTCCATTTTGAAAATTCAAAGTAGAAAGACATGCACACGAGGAACAAATTAGATTGAATATCAATTCTTATATATCAAACTATATAATAATTGTGTTTGTGCATATACAAATTTGGCATATGCCTATTCAAAACAAGCTTTACAAAATGCGGCATATATGCCATCTCAAGATCTGTTAAACCCTAAGTACATATCAATCTATATCATATCCTAATCCTGTGTTGGACCATCAAAATCGAGCCTCCTCAAAGAAGTTAGTTGCTCTGAAGTTTCCTGCACAATAACATTTCAAACCACAAATTAGATTAATTATGTGAATGGTTGACAAGACAAACTAGTAAATAGAAACTTATATACTATCATTTATAAATTATGAATTTAACATCAAAATAACTATACATGTACTATATTATATCAATAATGCAATTCTTGTTTACCTCAAGTCTTGCTCTCTATTCTACAAGATGGTTTGCATATGATTGTCCCTTAGGACGATCGGGAGTCCCCCTATAAAGTAATGGTCTCACACTCGTCACAGTGCTGAGTCGAGCAGAGGACTATAGAAGATCAAATAAAAATGATACAAATTAACATATAATTTTGGACAAATAATCATATCTACTAAACACATATCTACTCCTATCTAAATGTAAATATCTGCAATATAAAATAAACACATACCTGTTGTGATGCTACAACACTAGATGGGCCCATAGTGGATGAATCAACTAATATGGTTTCCTATATAAAAAATGACAAGAATGTAAATGAAAATGCACATACAATTATAATGTCAAGAATAAAAAATATATATATACCTATTGTGCAACTTCATCCAATGGGTCAGACCCAGTCAACAAGGATGTATAAGAACCGAGTTGTTGCATAAAAAGACAAGATTACGTTAGACTATCAATATATGTAGTACATATATTTAAACATAAGAGATATCAAAAATTAACATCTAAAATAACAATTTAAATAATACCGTATATTGATTCTCTAGGGCAAATGAAATGGCAGTATGCATAGCCTCTTGCACTTGCGACATATGTTCCTCTGTCAACAACTGTTAAAGATTCTAGCACATAAATATATATTAGTCCAAATATCTCACATAAAATATGAAAGAATTTACATAAAACACACTAGAAAATTACTTTTAAGTCTTATCAATCCTCAGATATAGTCCCTAGCAATCAATGTCTCTCTTGTAAATGGTCCACTTCGTGCTCTATCAACTCCTACATTCGACATATCATGAAACTCATAGTCAAATGTGTCTATGGAAGCCTCATTCGACCATTAGAGAGGACCCAAACATAAATTGTTGCATGTCATGCAACAATAAGGCACACAAATATGTCGCGAAGAGGACGATGTACAAGTGGGAGTTGATGAAGGTGTACTAGTGGGAGTTGATGCAGCAGGTGCACCACCAACATGTTGGGATGTATCAGGTGCAACACCATTGTGATGGGATGCGCCATTAAATGGTTGCTCAACATGATGGGTCTACATGACCAAATGATCACTCAAAAAATGTAACACATAAATGCTCAGTCCTTGCATCTACAAAAATCGTAGAGTAAGGTAGTGGATTCAGGGCAGCAATAGGCAAAGCAGGACGAACTGGGTGACTCGACATGCTCTAGGTCTATCCTGTGGCATCCCTCTACCAACACCCTAGAAATCTCGCATGTTAAAGTAATTGACATGTTTCCCTAGCACAAACTCAACATATAATTTTTGGAGAAAATACTGAGGGACATCAAGAATGTTGTTGGGTGGTTTATCAAAAACCATCGACCAACGTCTCCAAAAATTATCTAATATGCCTCTATGGGCGCACCATTTAATTGAAAATTTTGGTTTCCGCACATTAACAAGTTTTCATGTTCTCTGATTGATGAATAACTGGGCTAATTGAGCTTTCTCAATATCAAGTTCCTTCATCTCATCATATGTTATCCCATTGACATAAAATTATCTTTGTTCCTATCACCATTGTGCAAATCTATTATGTTGAGTTGCCAAAGTTTCAACATTTGAAATGATTGTTTCCAAAGTGGTTTTCATGTCTGATAGCTCATTGAGTGTCTCATATATTCGACATACATTTCTTAATTGATCTAAATTTCTATGAATAAACTCGTGTATTGTTGGCACATTTTGGAAACAACGGTTGCAGTGAAGGAGGATTTGGAGGGTTTTTATTTTGTATGGGATTAAGGTTTTCATTTTGTGTGGGATCAGGGTTTTCATTTTGTGCGGGGTTAGAGTTTTCATCTTGTGCAGGGTTAGGGTTTTCATATTGATCCATTTTAAACCTGTTAATTGATAATAAAAAAATCAAAATTAACAATGATTTCAATACAATAAAAAATCCATCAATTTTACCCTATTTTTGACTAAAATTTAAAAAAAAAAACAATGCAAAATGAATAAAAATTGAAAAATCCAAACATACCTTTGAAATTTGATAGATTTTGGGCAAAATGATCTTTGGTGAATGGATATCCGAGTTGCAAACTCAAAAAAACATCCGCACAAATAGCTTTATTTCTTTGAGTATTTTTTTTTTTGATTTATAACACAGGAAATGGATATTCGTTTTAAAACGGATATCCATTTCTTGATTTCTAGTTTTTTTAATATATCGTTGGGTCTGGGGCCCAACCATATTTAATTGGTGGCAATTTTTTTGAAATGTATAATATACAAATATAAATATATATTATATTATATTATATTATACATTATATTATGTATAATATATATTATATTATATTATATTATACATTATATTATGTATAATATATATTATATTATAATATAATATATTTATATATTATATTATATTATATTATATTATTATAATATAATATAATATTATTATATAATATAATATAATATGAGTTGTTGGGTTTTTTTTAATTTATAACATAGGAAACATATATTCGTTTTAAAATGGATATCCATTTTTTGTTTTATATTTTTTTAATATATGATCAGATTTTTTTTTCAAATGTATAATATGAAAATATAATATAATATTTTATTATAATGTTATATTATATTATATTATAATTTTTTTTTTTATCAGTAACAAGATGATTTTATTAATAATAAAAATAGATTACATTGTGTATCTTCTTGTAAGTCACTTTTCAAAAACCTTTTACAACCCCTCTAGACTCCTTTTATAAACTCCCTAATCCAACCAACTCTTTATAATACACTTGACTTCGGGAATTACAGCCCAAGAGACAACACCAAACTGACAATAATGCAACACACATCATAAGAAAGCAAGCCTACAACCAAGATTCCCTACAAGGGACCTGTTAATAGGTTGGGTTTGGAGCTCAGCTTGGTCTTCTCTTCACTTGGGATCTAAGTACCATTGTAAAATTTTCCTTCCTTTCTCACTTTGCTTTCTTCCCCTTAATTGTTTGCCAACCCTCTTCTACCATTGTAGCCACGTTCTGCTAGTCCAAAGGTTTGTCATAAGGGCTCTTCAAATCACCATCCAAACTTTCAATTGTTTGTAGTCTTTGTTCATCGACTTTTTGATTCCCTATTACTTTCTCTAGTGATCTCGCCAGACCTTTTTTCTCTCGGCATTTGGGTGTCACTGCCCAATTTATGGGGTTCAACTCCTTATCCTCTCCATTGAGGACATCATTTTCTCTGTTCTCATCTAGATTCCCCTTCTAAACTAGGACATCACCCTTCTTTTGTTGAACCACCTTCTATCTTCCTCCAACAATGTATTCCTGTCTTGTTCCCCTTTCGCTCTGCTTTTTTCCTAAGAACTCGTTTGATACACAACCTTTTTCTCCACCGTATAATATTGAGGACCAACATCTTTCCACTAGGAGGCTAATTTAGTTGCTTTGTGTTTGGCACATTGAGCAGCCGAATGTCCAGCTTTAAAGCAAACTTTGCACCTAAAGGGTGTCCCTTCATAATCCAAGGGTTGCACCCAACAACCTTTCAAAGTGTTTAAACGAATCTCCTCTGGGGGAACCTTTGATATGTCCATTTCCACAAAAATCCGAGCAAAGGTTGAGTGCAGAAGGTTTGAAGACCCTTCATCCACCATTAAAAAAATTCCTAAAGAGTTTCCTACAACCTCTAAATAGGAATCAAACTGAAATTGTAAGGGAAAGTAAGGAAGTTTCACCCAAATAGGAACCTTCTCAAACACTTCAATAGCTAGATTGAAAGTTGGATGCCATGGCTTTAATATTAGTGGATATTTTTCTTCCCATTCCCAGTGGTATTCACAGATAATCTTCTTTCTATCTTGTTCCTTTTCAAAAACAATAATGAAAAATCCTTTAGCCATGGGGTAAATTTGGACATACCCTTCTAAAACATTTGTCCAATGGTGAGTAATCCACTTATGAAAATCCATCAATCTTAGCCTAAAACCCCTGAATCTTCCTATCAAATCCAGCCCAGAAAAAAAAAATCATTAAAAAATACTTCTTGCTCGAGCTCTTCATCTAGCTCCAATGTGATTGAACTGGATGTCGGAAGTAAGCCTGAATCCCCTCCATTCCTTTCTTTCACGGTTTTATTTGATGGCTTCACAGACTATGATGGTCTCGCTTGAGTTCCCTCAGTCTAGTTTGCTTTGAATCCCTTATCACATCCATAGCAACCTGAGACGTGAGCAACAAGAATTTTTCCCTTTTGGCTTGGAAGCGTGGAAGAGTCTCCTCCACCTACACCAAGGCCGTCACATTTAGGGATTTTTTCCTCCGCAACCTTTTCTTTTCGTGAGCTCCCCAAGCCGATTTCTACACTTCCCCGCCTCCCATTTTCTTTGGTGTTGCCTCCATTATGTCGAAAAGCACCAACCATATCCTACAGATCCCTTCCCTCTATGCTCAAGCCAGGAGAGAACCTGGTCACCATAGTTTCCTGGATTCGACCGTTAGCTCCCATAGCGCCTATTCTTCTTAAACAAAGAGAGATTATTATTTGCACTATATTATATTATATTAATTATAATATAATATATATATTATTATACAATATAATATTTTACAATAATATAATATAATATTATTATAAAATATTATATTATTGTAAAATATTATATTGTATAATAATATGTATATTATATATATTATATTATTATATTATTATATTATTATATTATATAATATAATATAATATAATATTATTATATTATATTATTATATTATATTATTATATAATAATATAATATAATCATAAAATATAATAAATATAATATTATATTTAATATATAATATATTATATTATAATATATTAAATATATTATGATATAATATTAAATTAATAAACATTAATATGATGTTTTTAAATTTAATGCGTATAGATAAATATGTTAAAAAAATATTATAATATATAAAATAAAAACATTGGTCGAGGTCGACTAAACAAATATTTGTTTAGAAACAAATATCCAAAAATGGATATTGTACTTGGGCCTACAAAAAGTCAAAGGCATGAATTTCACATTTTTGGGCATGTTAAAAATGCTTTTTTTTACATCGTCATGTTTTGGACCCCCATGATCTTGCACAAACCCATATAAATACCTAGTTGTTGCATCATTTCAACATTAACAAGAAATGATCTAGCATTATTGAGCATCAAGAGCAATAATTATTATCAAGAGCATTATCGAGCAATTCAAGAGTAGCCATTAGAGGATTTATTGTAGAAATTCAAGATCCAAATATCATGTCAAAATATATGTGAGTGTGTTTTATGTTTATGTTTTCATATTATTTGTGAAGACTAATCCTTTTAGGTCTCCAAGCAATTCAAACACTTTAATAAAATCAAGCAAGCAAGATCCAAGCCTTAAGGAGATGTGTATGACTTTGGTTCTTAAAGTAAGCCATTAAAAGTTGGTGAGTTGTAGCACTTTGTGGATTCATCATTCCTTCCTATCATTTATCCATTTATTATAGAAGGTAGAAACACAAAAATCCCCACTTCTAAAAGAAAACATGAATCCCATATACCTAGCACCATAGATCCTATTAGAATGAGGAAAGGAAAGGAAAACACAACATAAAATAGATGAGAAAAGGAGGAAAATTTGACTTACCTCATGATTAAGAAGTTGGGTGAGAGATAACACATGGGGAATGAAAACCATGAACAATATTTGAGCACACAAACCCATGAATAATCTAGTTAAATATATAAGTTAATGGTTCACTTGATCTTAAGGGGCAAGGATACTATAGAGGCAAAGAGAAGTCGGGGGAAAAAATCTTCAAATGTAAAGGTTTAAAATAAATTGAGAGGGGAATGAACAATTATATATACGAGGGATTTCACACATGCTAGCCCTAAATTCTTAGTGCAATACATGTTGGGAGTTGAATGGTGGGGTGAACCAAGAAATTGGAACCTAAGTTCTAGGTTCCTCTTCAGATCTACTTCTCGGAGAGGAAATAATAGTGAAAAAAATCAAGTGTCGAGTGAATTAGGAACTTGGAACCTTGGTTCTAGGTTCCCATTGACCCTCATTTCCTAGAGAAAACACGAATCATATGAGGGAAAATCAGGTTCTAGGAACCTCAAAGATTTTGGAACCTAAAGGGTTATTGGGGTTTTTTGAGACCTTGAGACCTCTTTCAAAGGAAAGAACAAAAATTGAATGGGGGAAGAAAAATGAGACTAAAGTTAAGACAAAAGACACAACGAAGATGAGAACATGCCTCCAAAGGAAAACCAAAATGGGGTCCCCATATTTTCTATGTGAAATGATGGGGTGTGTATGCAAGACATAACATAACTATAAATATGTCTAGAGCTAAGTGTTAGAAAATCATTAATTGATAGTGGTCGTACACATAATTTGGTTTCAAAATTTGAATTTGAAGAGGATAGAACATTATAATCCTTATAGATAATTTTAGTTGCAAAAAATTATAATATTTTGGTTAGAAAACATTTTCTTATTAGGTTTAATATTGGAGTTTATGAAGATGAGGTTTTGTGTGATGTCATGCCCAAGAATGTTTGTCATATTTTGTTGGGTAGACTATGATAGTTCGATAAGTAAACATACATGATGGTAGAGAGAATACTTATGGGTTAATAAAAGCTTGAGTGAAACATTTACTTTTTCCCTTGAAGGAAAAATGTAAAAGAATGAATATTATCAAGTAAGAGTGTTGTTAGTGATGGTAAGATTTTTTTGATGGAATTAAGTAGGAAAAGGTTTATTTTGTTCTTTCTCCTAAGTGTATGTAGGTAGAAGAAGTTGTAGAGGCAAGTTTGTTACCACATATAGAGATAAGAAAGTTATTAGTATGATATAAATATATCAGTTTAGATAATTTACCAAAAGTTTTGCAGTTGGTTAAAAGTGCAATTCATTATGTGAATTTTATTTCATGAGAAATTCCAGCTAATTAGACAACTCATAAATTAATTCTAGATAAAATTAAAGGGTTAAATCAAAAATTTAATAATTGTTATGGAAAAGGATAATTAGAGAGAGTTTAAGTCCTTGTGTGGTACCAAGTATATTAGCACTTAAGAAAGGAGGAGAATTTAGAATATGGGTAAACTTTGTAGCTATCAACATGATTGATATCAAGTATAAATCTCCGCTACCAAATATAGATGGATGATCTCATGGATTGTTTGAGTAGAGCGATATATTTAGCAAGATAGATTTAAAATGTGGATATCATTATATCAAAATTAGAGGAGATAAGTGAAATACTACTTGTAAGATAAAGGAATATTTGTATGAGTGCTTGATTATGTCATTTGGGTTGTCTAATGCATCTAGTACTTTTACAAGGTTAAGGAATGAAGTTTTACAACCTTATCTTGATAATTTTTGTTGTTGTATATTTAGATGATATTTAATTTTTTAGCAATGGTAAAGAAGAACATTTGGACCACATAATATTAGTGTTGAAATGGTTAAGAGAATAAAACTTCTTGGTGAATGTGAATAAATGGTTTCATGAAATAAGAACTAGTGTATTTGGATTTTCTTATTTTTGCTAGTGTATTGAATAAGAATCTAAAGAAAGCTAAAGTTATTGTAGAATGACCTACACTAATGAGTATTTTAGAACTTAGAATTCTATATGGTTTAACGAGTTTTAATAAGAATATTAGTAAAAAAATTAGTAGAATATATGCAACTATTGTTAAGAGTATGAGAGGTGATAAAGAAAAGTGTAAATGGACTGTTGCAACTAAAAAACGTTTTGAATTAGTAAAAGAATAAAATGACTAAATGATTGATTTTGGATTTATCAAATTTTTATAATTATTCTAAGTTGGCTATGATGCACATGGAATTAAAATTGAAACTATTTTGAGTAATCAAGGAAGGCCTATTGCATATTTTAGTGAAAATTTGAATTATGCTAAGATAAATATTATACTTATGGTAATTTTTTGTATGTAATTGTGAAGACATAGAAGAAATGGGCATATTATTTGATGCCCAAATAATTTATTTTGTGCACTAATTATCATGCATTCTAGTATTTAAATAGTCAATGTAAGTTGAGTCAAAGACTTGTCAAATGGGTTGAATTTATATAATTATTTATTTGTGTGGAAAACTGGAAGTGATAAGTATAATAGAGATGCTAATGCATTAAGTAGAATACATAATTTGTGGATGGAAATGAGAATTTAAGTTTTTAGTTTTGAAGTGAGTATGAATTTATGAGAATGATACTTTTGTAGAGGCATGAGAAGAGTGCAACATACTAGTAAGTGTGGATATAACTAAATGGTTGGATTATTTTTGTTTAGAAGAAGTTAGTTGTATATTTATAAGTTATATGAAAGAAAAATTAATAACATTAAAATATGGTGGTGGATTAATTGGTCATTTTGGTATTGATAAGACAATTAGTTAGGTGAGTGAAAATTATTATTGGCTTAAGTTATATATAGGTATTTAAATTCTTTGTAGAATAATAGAATTTATCAAGTGTCAAAAGGACATGTGGAATTGTATCAATCATTTCCTATTTCAAAGAGACATGGAATGATGTTATTATTGATTTTTTAGACTTTGCGAGAACTTAGAGAAGAATTGATTCAATTTTTTTTTAGTATTTGATAGATTTTCAAAGGTGACACATTTCATTATTTGGAAGAAAATAATGATGTGAATGTTGTTGCTTTATATTGAGAGAAATTGTAATGTTTCGTTCATCACTTTAGAGTATTATGTTAGATATAGATGTTAAAATTTTGGGTTATTTTTGGAGGACATTGTAGAAAAAAAAATTACTAACTTGAACTTTACTTCAGTATATTAGCCACAAATGAACAAATAAAAGATGTAAATAAAAGTTCAATAAATTTATTTAGGTGTTTAGTAAGTGAAATAATAAGTATTTGGGACTTGAAATTACCAAAAAATGATTAATTATATAGTAATTTGGTAACTAAAACTAGAAGAAAGATGTCATTTTAAATTGTGATTGGATAGTTTGATAAAATTCGATACAAACTATAAGAGTGTTAAGGTTACATAATATACAAAGTATATAAAGGAAATACATTAAGAGATAGGAATACACCTACAAAAGTTGAATATTAATTATAAGAAGCATGCAAATAAAAAAGACAAGAGAAGGCATATGGAGTATGAGATTGGAGATTTGGTCATGAATTATTAAGGAAAGACAATGTTTCGGAAGGAACACATAATAAATTAAATTAAATTAAAATTGGATCAAGCAAAATAATAAAGAAAAATTCAAAATAATTATAGTGAAATTGAATTTTTTGAGGAGTTTAGAATTTTAATTATATTCAATATTTTAGATTTGTATGACTATCATGGAGAAAATATAAATGAAATGTAATAGAGTGAGATTAGTTATTCGATATGATAGAACAACATTTTGAGGAGATAAAAGAAATTTTGGACAAAGGATTATGTAGAGAATAAGAAATAAGAGTTATGTTGAATATTTGGTTAAGTGAAAAGATAAAATAATTGACGAATCTACAAGAATTTTCAGAACTAAGGTAGATCTTTATAGTTTATTTTTATCTAAAAGCCTTGAATAAAAGTGAGAGGCTCATTTTTCAATTATGTAACATGATGGTGGAGCTTCTTAGTTCTATAATCAATCTTGTATTACCAAAATATACTTGCTTTTATTTTTGCTATATTTTGTAGATGTTATCCAAGAGTTTTAGTCATTTTATAATTTCATAGTTGCATATTTCTTGTTGTAGTTTTAAATAGTTATTTTAAGCCTAGTTAACAATCATTTGGTTATGCATTAGCACATATGTATCCAATTGTCATCATGGTTTGAACTTAAGGTCTAAAAAGAATCTTGAATATGTTCATGTGCTTTAATTTATATTTAATGTTTATTTATAAACCATGTTATAATTTTAATGTAAAATGGTACCTTAATTGCATTGTGCACCAAAATATTTGAACTTATGCTATGTGTAAGGAGGTTACCTATTTAGTTTTTGGTCCTAAGAGGGTTCATGTGAGGATCCACATTGAGTTTTGAGATTTGTATCTTGATGTAACCAAAGTTTATATGTTTCAAGAAGATGTGCCCAACTCTAAGATCAACTCAAGGCTAAAATATTCAACAAATGATTGTTGATATTTATTCCATGTACCTAAGGTAATTTACTATGTTTGCATCGAGGGATTTCTTTCTACTTGTTTCTTCCTATAAGAAGGTGAGTGGATTTAATTTTGGATTACTATGTTATGCCCTTAACCCTATAGTGTGTATTGTGTTATGAGTAGTCAACTTGTGGCTACCTTAATACTTAATTAAATAATATTATCATTATCATTATTATATTTATATTTAGATAATTAGGTTGGCCTAGGGATTATATATTTTTGTGTAATCAACCTAGGTGATATCCCCAATATAGAAGTGATATTATTATTAAGTTACATAATATGTTGTTGTCTAAGCTTGTGGCTACCTTAACTCTTAATATGTTACATAATCATTATTATAATCATATATATACGTATACATGCATTTAGGTCATCCTAGGAGTTATAATTAAGTATCTAAGTTGACTTAGATGGAATCTAATCATAAGTATGGTATATATGGGAGGTATAGGTTAGTTATTATCATCATGTTGAGTATTGAGTTCGTTCTTATTGAAGACTATTGGAGGTATCCCCCTTGAAGTGGAGTAGGAGGTTTCCCCCTCAAAGTGGCATATTATTATCAAGTATTTTTAGAATATTTCATAGTATGTTCTTCTTTTATGAAAGTTATTTCATAACAATTGGTATTAGAGCATGACCTTGGCACCATGAAGGTAAGACAAAAAAATTCAATTTTTGGAGGTCATTTTGGGAAATACATATCTCTCAAATTTGGTGATTTTTTTCTTTATTTTTGGATAGTTTTTGAAGAACATATTAAAGGATATACAATCCAAATTTTAGAGGAATTCAAGAAAAATTAAGTGATTTATTATAAAATTAGGGTTTCTACCAAATTTATTTGGGAAGCACATATCTTTGAGATATAGGTGACTTTTTTCCTAATTTTTAGAGGGTATCTCAAGAGTACATTGAAGTTTTTATAATCTGAATTTAAAAATAATTGGAGTAGAAATAAGCTATTTATTATAGAATTAGGGTTTCCAATAAATTATGTTACACCCTTAATATTAGTGTACATAGGGTTATGAATAGTCGACGTGTGGCTATCTTAACTCTTAAGTCATATTATCATTATTATTTTTTATTTAATTATTTAGGTCAGCCTAAGACTTATATAGGTCTATCTAAGTCATCTTGGGTGATATCCTAGGCATAAATAAGGTATATAAGAGGTAGTGAGTCTTATTTCATCATCATATTGTGAATTATGTTCTCATTGGAGATATTTGGAGGTTTCCCCCCTCAAAGTGGCTTGTTGTTCAAAGTTATTATCAAGTATTTATAACATATTTCCTATCGTATTCTTCTATTGTACAATTTATTTCATAACAAGTGGTATCAAAGCATGATCTTGGCTCCGTGATGGCAAGGCATCTTTTTTCAATTTTGGAGGTTATTTTGTGAAACACATATATCCCAAATTTTGGTAATTTTTTTTCTTATTTTAAAGGGTTTTTGAATAACATATTCAAGAATCTATAGTCCATATTTTAGAAGAATAAGAGCAAAATTGAGTGATTTATTGTAAAATTAGGGTTTCCAACAAATTCACTCTCAAGGCTACAAAGTTGCCTAATTATTAGAGATTTTCTTGGTAAGTGGTATCTTGGCCCTAGTAAGTTAAAATAAAAAATTCAGAGGATTTAGATTTTTTGTGTTATTTATTGCAAAATTATTGGTTTCCATCATGACGAGGCCTCAAACAAGAGGCAAAAATAATGTTGTCACACTGGAAAAATCTAAGGATAAGGATGAGGTAATAATAGAGGATATTAATCCTAATGAGGAAATTAGTAAGGTCAAGGAAGAAATTTCATCAATGAAGATGGAGATGAGTGGCCTAAGAGGAGATATATCAAACATACAAATTGTGTTAAATTCTTATATAAGTGTACCAAGAAAGGAGGTCTCAAGCAACTAAGGTGAATCATCTAGGTCAACTACTCTTGATCAAAATGTTAATACTCATATGGGATCTAGGAATTTGATACCAAAGGTGGATATGTACAAGTTTGATGACAAGGATCCACTAACATGGATAAACCAAATGGAGATTTTTTTTGATGTACATCAAGTCCCAAGTGGAAAAAAGGTCACAATGGCTTCCCTATATCTAGAACCAAATCAATTCATTTGGTATCTATGGCTTTGTACTCATCATCAAAAAAAGGTTCTCACTGTCTCATGATTAGTTTTTATAGAGGAGCTCCAATCATAGTATAATAATAGTATGATATACAACTTCTTCAACCAACTAGCTAAAATTCCACAAACAAGATCAGTCAAGGATTATATTCAACAATTCCAAAATATATGAGTGGATACAATTATAGAAGATAACTTGAATGATTTATTTTTGGGTGGTCTCAAGGATCACATTCAACATGAGATATGCATGTTTAGTCCTATCTCTATATCCAATTCATTTATCTTGGTGCATAGGGTAGAGGAGAAGTATTTGATTCCTAGAAAACAAGGGGATAATGAGATAAGAGAGAAAGGATATTCAACACCTTCTCTTCCTCAACCTATTAGGTTGACTCCATAAAAAAATGAGGAGAAGATAAAAAAATGGTCGAGTTTTAATTATGATAGCAAATATAGTCAAGGACATAAATGTAGTGAAAATAAATTATTCTATATTGAAGGTCTGAGTGAGGAAGAAGAGGAGGAACCAATATCAAAGGGTGTTAGGGAGTCAGATGAGGAATCACATGATTCCAAACCAATCATTTATTGTCATGCACTCTCAGGTTTTAGCACCCCATAAACTCTCAAGGTAGTGGGTTTCTTAAAGAAGCAAAAAGTAACAGTGTTGATAGACTCAAGTAGTACTCATAATTTCATCAATAAAAAGTTGGCAACTCATCTAAATTATTTTATATATCTAGCTTCTGAGTTTCAAGTCTTGATTGCAAATGGTGGTGATGCTAGTTGTTTTGGAAAATACCATAGCATGAAATTATCCTTGAGAGATTATCACCTTGATAGCCCAATTTATGCTATCTCCATGGGTGCAACAAATATTATTTTGGGAGTACAATGGCTTACTATTTTGGGAATAATTGAGATGAACTTACAAGAACTATCCATGAGATTTCAATTACAAGGAAATATAGTAGAGCTAAGAGGGTTGAAGGAAAAGTCCCCACAAATGGTAAGCTCTCATCAAATGAAAAATATTTTTAAGAAAGGAGTTGATGGATTTGTGGCCAAATTATGTTCATTAGAAGTCTCTTAATCAAATTCTCCCACCCATCCAAATTTATAAGAAATCATTGATTGAAACTTAGTGGTTTTCAAAGAATTGTGAGGTATAACTCCAATGTTCTTACTCCTCACCTGTGGTGATGATACATATCTTGAAGGATGAAACTTGGTGCATGTTCCCAAACTATAGAGTGCTAAAAATATACACCATCAAAGATAAGTTTCCTGTTCCAGTAATTAATGATTTGCTATGTGAATTGAATGGAGCTATGTATTTTACAAAGTTAGGTCTTAGATCAAGTTATCACCAAATTTGAATTAAGGAAGAAGATATTTCTAAGACAACATTTAGGACTCATGAGGGTCATTATAAATTTTTTGTGATGCCATTTGGTCTTACTAATACACCATATACATTTCAAAGTTTGATGAACTCCATCTTTAGGAAATTCTTGAGGAAGTTTGTATTAGTGTTCTTTGATGATATATTGATTTATATCAAGACATGGGAAGAACACTTGCAATGTGTAGATCAAGCATTGCAAGTTCTTGAAGATCACCAAATCTATGCCAAGCCATATAAATGTGCTTTTGGTATCAACAAGGTGGAGTATTGGAGACACATAGTTTCACATGAAGAAGTAAAGGTGGATCCTAACAAAATTAAGGCTACCATGAAACGGCCTATTCCCAAAACCATTAAGAAATTGAGGGGTTTCTTGGGATTAACTAGATACTATAGACGATTTGTGAAGAATTATGGTCATATATTGAAAAAGGATTCTTTTCATTGCAATGAGTCCGCTAATGCAAAATTTGAGAGATTGAAGGAGGCTATGTGTATAACTATAGTGCTCGACACTCCACACTTCACCAAGGATTTTATTGTGGAATATTATGCTTCAAGAAATGGTATAGGAGTACATTTATCATGCAGGAGGGTTGACCAATTTCTTTTGAGAGTTGTTAGTTAAAGGGTAAGAATAAACTCAAACCTATTTATGAGAAGGAAAAGCTAGCTCTATTCTTCATGCAATAAAATAATGGAGGCATTATTTAATGGGTAGACACTTAAAAGTTAAGAAAAATCATGATAGCCTAAAATATATTTTGGAATAAAAATTATCTTTTGAAGAGAAATAAAAATGGGTCACTAAGATTTTGGGATAGGAATTTGAGATTTTATATAGGAAAAGGGAAGGAAAATGTTGTGGCAGATGCACTTTCTAAGAAAGATGAAGATTTATTGTACCATTTAAATATTATAAGAAGATTGGGTGGTACAAGCCAAAGCAGAGTGGCAAAATGGTCTTGCTACAAGTAATCTCATTCAATAGATAAAGAGTGATCCTAGTAGTTCAGATAAATTTTGTTGGAAGGGAGATACTCTATGGTATAAAGTGATTATATATCTACAATAATTCCACTCTTAAACACAAAATTCTCACAAAACTTCATGAGTCTCTAGTTGGTGGTCATTCAAGATTTTGAAGACATATCATTGAGTCAAGCAATGTTTTTTGGGAATGCTAAAAGGTGATGTTCAAAAATTTATGGTTGAATATTTGGTTTGTCAAAGAAATAAAGGGGAGACAATTAAGATGTTGGGTCTCTTGCAACCCTCAGTTATTCCTATCCAACATTGAGAAGAGATATCCATGGAATTCATCGTAGGGCTTCTAAAATCTAAAGTTCATGATGTCATCATGGCAATAATAGATCACCTCACTAAATATGCACATTTTATTGCATTATCACATCCTTTACAATAGGTACAATGGAAAAATATTTCTTGGAGAATATACAAAAGCTACATGGTACACCTAAGGTTATTGTTAGTGACCATGATCTTAGCTTTACTAGTCACTTTTGGAAAGATTTATTCTCATGTTTGGGTACTCAATTGGCTTATATTTCTTCATAACATCCTCAATCTGATGGGAAACTAAGGTTGTTAATAAATGTTTAGAAGGATATGTACATTGTTCCACTTCAGATAATCAATATCAATGGGTAGATTGGGTACCACTAGAAAAAATGGTGGTATAACACTTCCATAATTCATAAAATGTCTCCATATATGGCACTATATGGATACCAACCTCCTTCCATCACATCATCATTGAAGGTGTCACTAAGAGTTTAGGTAGTGGAGGACCACTCGCTCCATCAAAAACAAGTACTCTCAGGACTAAAGGAGAATTTAACCATGACACAAAATCAAATGAAGTAGTGGGTAGACCAACATCATAGTGAAAGAAGTTTTGAAGTTGAAAATTGGGTATTCTTGAGATTGCAACATTATAAAAAAAATCATTGAAGCAAAAAAAAAAGAACAACAAATTGTCTCCAAAATATTTGACACATATACCAAATCATGCAAAAAATGGGTAGTGTCACCTACAAGCTGAAATTACCACCAAAAAAAAGATACATCCAATTTTTCATGTTTCTTGTTTGAAGAAGATAATTGGGCATACTATCCCTACTTAGATAATATTATCAGATCTCGATGAAGAAGGAAGAATCATATTAGAATCATAGTTCATTAATCAAACACGTGCACAAAGAAGCTAAGGACTAGAACACTCATTGAGTTTCTCATCCAATGGAAGAATTTACTAGTTGAAGATACCACATGGGAGGACAAGGAGTTCATTCAGAAAAATCCACACTTGATTAGCATAAAGAACAATGCTTCTCTAAAGGGGGGGCATGCTTTTCTCTTAATATTAGTGTACATAGGGTTATGAATAGACAGCTTGTGGCTATTTTAACTCTTAATTAAGTCTATTATCATTATAATATTATTTAGTTATTTAGGTCAGCCTAAGCCTTATATAGGTCTATCTAAGTAAGCTTGGGTGATATTCTAAGCATAAATAAGGTATATATAGGAGGTAGTGAGTCTTATTTCATCATCATATTGTGAATTGTGTTCTCATTGGTGATATATAGAGGTTTCCCCCCTTGAAGTGGCTTGTTATTCTCAGTTATCATCAAGTATTTGTAATATATTTCCTATCATATTCTTCTATTGTGCAAGTTTTTTCATAACAAATTCACTCTCAAGGCTACAAATTAGCTAATTTCTTGGAGATTTTTTTGTGAAAGTGAGATATAGGCCTTGATAAGCTACAACAATTTTTTTAGATCATTTGGATTTCATTTGTGTGATTTATTGTAAAATTATTTTTCTAGAAATTCTTCACAACAAGAAGTAGAAAAATTAGAAGAAATAGAAAAAGAGAAAAAATAAAAAAGTAGAAGAACAAGAACAAGAGAAAGAAAAAGAAAAAGAAGTAGAAGAAAAAAATAAGAGAAAGAGCAAGAGAAAAAATAAGAGAAATTACAAGAGCAAGAGCAAGAGCAAGTACAAGAAATGGTAACTTAGTAGAAAAAGAGATGAATAAAAAGAAAAAGAAAAAGAAGAAGATGAAGATAAATATTTTATGCATTGAGGACAATGCTTTTGTAAGGAGGGGGTAATGTTATGCCCCTAATCCTATAGTGTGTATTGTGTTATGAGTAGTTGACTTGTGGTTACCTTAACTCTTAATAAGCTATATATATATATATATATATCATCCTAGGAGTTATATGTAAGTATGTAAGTCAGCTTAGGTGGTATCCAAGGAATAAATAATAAATATGATATATATAGGATGTATAAGTTAGTTATTATCATAATGTTGAATATTGAGTTCTTATTGAAGAATATTGGAGGTATCCTCCTTAAAGTGGATTAGGAGGTTGCCCCCTCAAAGTGGCGTATTATTATCAAGTATGTGAAGAATATTTCATATCATATTCCTCTTTTGTGCAAGATATTTCATAACATACTAAGTGACAGATGAGGCAACTATAACAAATTATTTTGAGAGATATCATAAGATCTTTAGTGTATTGAAAGGTTGACACCTAAATTGTATTGATGTTCTTGAAGCTATGATGCAATTTTGTTTGTGAATCAATATAATTAGTTCATTATGTGGTTTTTCTATTATATGATATGTAAATTATTGTGTTATTATTTGTTGTGTTCTAAACTTTGATAGTCTTTAACTAGACCCTCTAACTACAATTGCATCTCTTTATTCAATTAAACATATATGCATGTCCTTGTACGTTAGCCCTATGCTATCCATTTACACACACTTCTATACATTTATCTTATTTTCATGATTATCACACTTATCTATGCAACTATCTCCACTTAGTTGTTTGCCACTTGGATTTGACTATTATTCTATATTGAGACAAGTACATGGTCATAGGGTGATCTTGTAGTCCCAAACTTGTCCCTTTCCAATCTAAATTTAAAATTCAAATTTTATCGTATAGCTCCCTTACCCCTCTTCTTTGATTCAACTAAATAGTCTTTTGACACACTTTTAATGTTATGTGCTAGTATTTAAATATATTAAATGCATTTATTCTAATAATCTCTCCTATTTGCTAATCATTCAAATAAGGCATACATTTTAGAGGGGCATCAATAATGACACACTTCAATTTGATGCAATAAAAGAGTAAAGAATCATCATCTCAAGTGCTTGCCTAATGTTTCATTGATGTTCAATTTTAAGGGAAATCACGGTGCAATCTCATGACTTGATTGTAGGACAACCTAACAAAATAATTTATCAATTTTGCTAGCCAAAACTTTTAGAAAAAGGTAGAGTAGAAGATTCTATATCAGACATAGTTGTAGGATAAACCCCTACTTATTATTAGGATGAATTCAAAGCACAAGTACACATCCACAATTGTAAATTCATCTCAAACCTAAGAACTTGTCCTCCAACATAGATCCAACAAATTATTTTAAGCAATTCCATTAAGAAGAAAAAAAATATTTCTAGATTTAATAACACATAAATTTTATAATCTTATTTATTTAAGATTACTTTTTGATTATTGAAATAAATATCACCGTACATTTTATTCAATTTCTAAAATATAAACCAATTTCCATTCCAAACTTTATTGATTTCCGCTGATTATACTTATTTAGTTGCATTTATTTAAAGAAATTTGAACTTTTTCGAAAACATTAACATTTTGTACGTGTACGTATCCTAAATTTCTCTCTCTCTCTCTCTCCCCAGTATATAAGAAAGTAGAGCAAGTTATTCTTCTATTAAGGCGTTGGTGGGGGTGAGAGGGCGCGGGCGGTTCCAAAGGATTGTTGCTTTGATAAATTAATGATGGCAAAATTGCTGTGGATAACAAGCATATTGTTATGGTCAAACCTTGAATCTCACCTCTCAAATGCACAGATCCTGCGCCTCCCGTCAGAAAAGCCAAAGCCATTAAATTCAGAAAACTACAGACCTCTAATAGGAATTGTGAGTCATCCAGGGGACGGAGCAAATGGAAAGCTGAGCAGGGCAGCTAATGTGTCGTACATAGCTGCTTCCTACGTGAAATTGGTCGAATCTGGAGGTGCCAGGGTTGTTCCTCTCATATATAATGAACGTCCAGAAATTTTAGAACAGGTTAGTTTTTAATCCACTCCGCTTGATTTTATCCTCATTCAAACTGAAATGAATCGAAAGCCCCTCTACTAGATTCTTATGATTTAGAATTTATTTATTCAAGAGCGTCTAGTTTGCACTGTACAATTCTGTTGGATGCTTCTGGAATCCATTGAATAAGTTAGTGTGGGACTTGTCTTTACTGGTTCCATATCGAGGGACAGGAAAATTGAAGCCAATCCTTTGAATACATATTTACAGCGCATTACTTTGGACTGTAAATTGAGATGATTTTAAAGTGAAATTTTGGTTTCGCACTGCTTTATATTTAAATTAGACTTTTGCACAGTTTTCAGCTCCATCTAGACAGATTTAGGATATTGAAATCAGGGACTTTTGCATTAGTTTTTAACTCCATCTAGACCGATTGAGAATGCTGAATCTACGATGATTTTTGTCAAAGGGTCGAAATCTGAAGAGGTAGAGTTTGAACAATGTATAAGGTAATTTGTAAATCTCTCTTGTTCCAGGAAGGAGTTACATTTGCCATGATAAGTTTTTGCTAGTGTGAATGAGGAAAAGTTGATTCACATTTGCCATGAGAATTGTTTTCAAGTGTGAATGAGAAAAGTTGGTTGGACCCAAGTGTTTTAAATTTTTCATCTAATCCCCCTATATATTAGATAAGACTAAGAAAATAAAATGTTTTTCTTTTGTCTTTATGACCGAAAATAACTGTTTTCTACTCAGCCTTATTTAATATTTAATCTACTTAATTAAAATATGTTTAATGAAGCAAACTATTGAGTTAGGAAGTAACAGAGAATACAGAAACAAAAACAGAAAAACAACTGTTTTAACAGTGAATATAAAGGAAAGAAGAACTTGGAAGCAGCTCAGAAAGCTCACTGGTGCGAACGCTAGCATGTCTGTGCTGTAGTCCTATAAATGCACTGCCATTTGACTTCCATGCTGTCATCCCAGAATGATGGAAAATAAAAATGTACAAACAGATTTTGCTCTGTTTCCACACTAGAAAATGAAGGAACACAACAGAATGCACTGGAAGTGTATAGATAGACAAAAAAACTCAAAAATTGATCTATTCTAGCTATTTTAAACAGAATATTGAAATGAAAATGAAGGAGAAGAAGGAACAACAAACCTCCGTGCATTTGAAGGGCTACAAGTACCTGATCTCGGACAAAGAAAATGGTTGTGAGTCTGTGACTGCAAAAGAGCCTGCCAAAATGATCAGGCCCTTGGTTTGGTCTTCCAAACTCCAGTGGCAGTTAATGGAATGAGGAAAAATGGATTGAAGTGTTTGTGTTTAGCTTATGTGTGTACAGGATTAAGACCAACAATATAAATTATTTTACAAGTATTGAAATCCTAGGTCTATTAAGCTACATGGCCTCTTTTTTTGCAATTGAAGCAAACAATAGAAAACTTGGTTCTTGCATACCTTCTTGGATGCCTATTTGGACTTATTGAATCCCTCTACGGGTTGTCCTTAAACTTGTTTGTGTAAGGAAACAAAAAGCAATAGAAAGGTTTTTGAAGGATTTAAGGACATTGAGATCCAAAGTGATACTTAAAAAATATAACCTCTCTAAGGAAGGATTTGATTTATTGACAAGAGAACAAGATGAATTGTGTATGTAGCTCAACTTAACCAGATAAAATATATATCATGAAGGCAAGACATGAAACAAGAATAATAATCCCTTAGCTCAAATCATCCAAACAATCATTAAAATTAAAAGCAAGGCCATTGAAGCATATGGAGAACTAGAATGAACCTACTGGCATACATGGAATTTAAAACATAGAGTCAATGAACTTCAGACCTGTTGTGACCTTTTTCACACATCACCCCATCCCAGATGGGGACCCCCCCTAATTTTTGCTCCATTCTGGTCTTTTGGCTTTGGTTAGTGCGTCTCTCTCTCTCTATCTCTGGTCCTTCCGGGGATGTCTCGTCGTTTGACCTGGGTTGAAGTATTGTTCAAGTCTGTGAAATTAGGGTTTTCATCAGTCAGGCTTATTAAAGGTCAAACTGAGTTATAAAATTGAAATTCGAGCTTAGTACAGCAGTCAGAAGACTTCCAGC
>CM021110.1:134463494-134564161 GCA_007115665.2 Sequoiadendron giganteum | reverse complement strand
GAGCTTATAAAGGAGTTTTTAACGACTGCACTCCTGACTGGCGAAGAAAATCACAGCCAACTACTAACTTTCAGCAATGTGGTTATTTCCTCAGCACAAAATAAACTTCTGCAACTCAATGCTCTGTAGCAATTTCAAAAGATAAATCTTCCAGCAACTCCGGAAATCTGCAACAACTTTAAGCTTCAACTTCGAGATTGCAGCAACACACTCTCAGCTTTTCGAAAGAAAGAGTCTTGGCAGATAAAAAATTCTCCAGCACTTCGCCTTTTCAGGAACTCAACACTCCGAAATAAATTAAACTCTCAAAGAATTTCTCTCCTCAACAATTTCGAAAATATTTCAATCTCTCAAGAACTTCTTCAGCAACTTCAACAAATGTGAGGAGGAATGAGAGAAGAGACTGTTTAAATAATTCTTCTCGAAGAATCTTGCCAAGTAAGGCTGGGGCTATTTTTAGCACCCTCATCAATTTTCCACTCTCTTCGTGCGGAATCTTCTAATTCAAGCGTAGTAGTGGGCTAGTTGTCAGCCAGTCATTATGGCAGTTGCCATTAATAATGATTCCTTCCTTGTAAAAATTCGAATTTTTCCTCTTGGTCTGCCTGTTAACTCTTGGTGATTTAAACAACTTGCGAGAAAAATCACTTGATTCGGTTTGAAAATTTCATTTAAGAATTCTCGCATAGTTTAATTAAATTCAACTCGAAAAATTCATTGGAGTTTTAAATTCATTTCGAATTTTTTTTAAAATGTCTGTCACTTGAATCCTCAATTTTGTAAAATTTGCCTTAGACATTTTAAATTCTCTCTTTAAAATATTCAACTCCGGGTGATTTAAAATCACTTGCATGCTCGAAATAATTCATCCTCTGAGAATTAACTTCCGTTAGGAAAAGAATCTAGGCAAAACGAATCCCTTCTGAAAATATTAAAATTTCCCTTAGGAAATTAATTTTTTCAACTCTGTCAACCCATGGGTGCGTTTTAAAGAGGTTCATTTAATTTTCCGCCTGACATGGAAAAAATACTCATGGATGTTAATTCTCCCCCTTGAAAATAAAATTTCATCACTTTGCCCACTTCATTTAAATGCCTTTGGAAAATTATCTTCAATTCACATCAAGAGCGTATTTTCTCTGGTGAAATATTTATTTCACTTAGAAAAAAATAAAATTAATTCTTGACATTTTCTAACTTTGGCGTACTTGACCTCTTGGTATTATTTTTCTTATACACCCCTCGCCCACATACTTAGAAATAAATTAAAACCTCACTCCTTGGGCATATTTCTTTCTCATTCAATTTTAAATTTCCATGCCTTAGAAATTTTCAAGGCTCTATCACTTGAACTTGGGCGCATTCTATAGGTGAAACTTTGATTTTTAAATGCCTTAGGCGTTTTCAACCTTCCAATTACCTTGGGCGCATTCACTACTTCAAGCTCTCATTTTGCCTTAGCAAATTTTCAAAGGCTTTATTCATCTTTTGACTTGGGCGCATTTACTTGTTGGAGATGGGCGCATTTCTCATGTGCTGGTTTAACTTCGTTGCCTTAGAAATTCCTGAAAACAAACTTTTCTCAATGGCGCAAATGGACTTAGGAAATTTTGCTTGCTTGATCCAGGCTTGGGCACATTTGACATATGCTACTCACACTTCATGCCTTAGACGTTTTAAGTTTCCAGCAACCTTGGGCGCAAATAGCTTGGGAAGCTTTTGTTTTCATCATGGGTGCATTTTCATGTTAGAGCTTCAAGTTTCAACACTTGGAAACTTTTCCTCACCTTCACTTCCCTCCAGGGCGCATTTTAGGTGGCAAGCTTTCATTTTAAATGCCTTAGGCGTTTTCAGCCTTCCAATTACCTTGGGCGCAAATAGCTCCTTCTACTTTCATCCTTAGTGCCTTAGACGTTTTACCTTTTACACTTGAGGTGGGCGCATTTTGGAGGGTCTACTTTTGTTCCATGCCTTAGTTTATTTTTCCACCTTTTCTCCTTCTTGAGGGCGCATTTGTATGTGCTAGCTTTTATTTTCAAACACTTAGGTGTTTTCAAGACCTTGCTGGAGATGGGCGCATTTAGCATGGTGGGCTTCAAGTTGAGGGCGCAAATGGAGGTGGCTACTTTCATTCGCCACTTAGAAAATTTTCGATGCCTTAGAAGATTTTCAAGAGGTATCCATGGTGGGCGCATTTGACATGGCTTACTTCCAATTTCACGCCTTAGCATTTTTTTTTTGAGGGTCTTCACTTTACCTTGGGCGCAAATGATGTAGGCTACTTTTATTTTCCATACTTAAAATATTTCAGTCTTGCTTCCTTCACTTCAAGGTGGGCGCATTTGAGAGGGTGAACTTTCATTTTCCATACTTAGACAAATTTTCACGCCTCTGTCGGATCCTGATCTCACATTCTATTTTTAGTAAGTCTTTGCTTTTCTGACTTCCATGGCTCCGTTTGGCATGAAAATTTCACCATATGATCTTCTTTGCCTTGTGAACCCGTTTTGCCCAGTCCCACATGTCAGCCTGCTATTTATAGCCACCTGCTATTTATAGTAACCTCTTGATTTCCTTGACTTCCTCAATCCTATTTTGCCTGAAAATTTCACCATCTGATCTTCTTCGCCTCGTGAACTTGTTTTGTCAGTTCTCTGCCCTGACCTGCTATTTATAGCCACCTGCTATTTATAGTAAGTTCTTGATTTTTGACTTCAGTAGCTTTGTTTGACCTGAAACTTGCAACGCTTGATCCTGATAATGTGAGTGTCATTCTGATGCCAACCTCGGGTGCAGACCTGCTATTTATAGCCATGCCCTGACTTACTAAAAATAGTAAGTTCTTCGATTTCGCTCAAATTTTGCCAGCGGGTACCTTGAAGTGTGCTGATGTTGGTGAGATGTTTCGTCTTGACAATTTCTGGATTTCACCCCCTATAAAAGTGGAAACCCTAATTTGACCTGCATGTACCCCGAACGGTCTCCGTTTGACTTCGTTCCTTCTGCATGTCGTTCTGCTTGTTGAACTGGAGTGTTAGGCGGTTGCCAGAGTGTACCTGCTAAAAATAGAAACTGCCTGAAAAGTGACTCACCCACTGCCGAATGATTTTGCATGTCATATTGCCTATGGGATCTCAAGAAACCCAAAAAAACCCAGAAAATTGGTCTGCATGCATGTACTGGCTAAAAATAGTAATTCCTTGAATTTTGATCTTCTCCGCGTGCATGTCACACTGTTGCGTAGCTCTTGAAAAACCCAGAAGGTATCTCCGGACATGTGTTGAAAAACTCTGCATGCAAACCCTAAAAATAGCCTTCTAAGGCTGGACTCTGAAAGTGATCATCTTGGTTTGCATGTTACATCACTGCGAAGGTTTTGGAAAACCCAGAAGTAACCTCTAGACATGCAATGAAGAATCATATGTTTGACCCCTGAAAATGGCTCCTGAAGCCCGAGCTGCTAAAAATAGCAAATTGTCCAATCTGGCTCAAAATTTACGTGCAAACAGCTTGATGTTACCTGAATGTGGTGGAACTGACAGAATTCCAAAATTTCGACAAAATAGCCCCAAATTGAATACTTACTAAAAATAGCAAGTTGCCGGAATACAGTGAAAATTTAGGGGGACTCTGCTGGAAGCCCTTTGACTGCTGTACTAAGCTTGGATTTCAATTTTATAACTCAATTTGACCTTTAATAAGCCTGAAGGATGAAAACCCTAATTACGCAGACTTAACCAATACTTCAACCTAGGTCAAACGACAGGACATCCTCGGAAGGACTAGAGATAGAGAGAGAGACACACTAACCAAAGCCAAAAGACCAGAATGGAGCAAAAATTAGGGGGTCCCCATCTGGGATGGGGGTGATGTGTGAAAAAGCTCACAACAGGACATCATTGCATTGCCATGCTTGATACAGGAGCAACACAACTTTATTGATGAGGGTTTTGTGGCTAGACGCAGACTACAGGCCGAGGATTTTGATGGATTTAGAGTCCAAGTTGTTGATGGATATACCCTCGCATGCACTAGACGGGTTAATAATCTTACTTTATTGTTGAATGGTTATGAGTCACAGTCTAATTTCTATATGGTCAACATGGGTGAGATGGATATAGTGTTGGGCATGAAATGCTCCAAGACTTGGGAGAATTTACCCTCAACGTACCTAAAATGGAGATGAAATTTGAGGTGGATAACAGGAAATATGTGTTGAGGGGAATTATAGATGGGAGCTTGCATTCTATCTCTTTTTGTGGAAGCATCGACAAGAAGAGAGAGAAGGAGGTGGTGCAGGAGGAGCGTGAGATGATCTACAATCCATTGTTTGAGACAGACGCTACATGGTCATATGACAATACACTCTTTGAGTTAGATGTTGATCACTCTCTTGATTCTAGTCCTAAGATGAGCATTGATATTAGCGTTTGGAATCCTTCCAGTGTATCGAGATTTCAAGTAGGACTCACAAAGGAGATTTCAGAGGTGTACATGGTGAGGAATGTGTCTTTACTTTTGATTCTCATGGACATGACTTATTTAAGATGCACAACTTAGTGGCGCATGTGATGGACAGTTTGTATGATAGCTTACCTTGCACAAAGATTGGAAGTGAATACATGCATACTTTTGAGTTGCTTCCTTTTGAGCCTCATACTTATGCGACACTTGAGGACGAGATTGAGTTGATTCAGCAGGTTCAGTTAGATGTGTTGGTGTTACAGGAGTTGTTTGGTGATAGCACAAACATTATGCAAATCTTCCCGTGGGATCCTGGTGGGGGAGAGTTTTCCTTGCAGCTGGGAATTGCTTGAGGACAAGAAATTTTAGGGAGGGCGGATTGTAATGTCCCCATTTTTGCCTGATATTGCTTGTGGTTGATGGAGTCTTGGACTCAGTTGGATTTGGAGTAATAAGGGAGATAAATAATTAAATTAATTATTTGTAAGGTTATTGAATAAATAAATATTATAAAGTAACCTTATGTTTAATTAGTTTAATAAAGTGACTTAAGTAAAATATTATATTGTAAAGTCACTAAAAAAATAAAATATATCTTTTATCACACATTGACAAAAAAAGTGTGTGAGCTCTCTCAGGAAAAGTATAAAAGGGATCTTAAGGGCTCATTCTTGAATATCTAGGATATTTGATATTTGATTTTGATATGCTTGTGGTGGAGAAGCCTTGGGGTTTCTGCAGTCTACATTGAAGGTCTTTGGGAACGGTAACTCCCATTGATTTGCATAACTGAGGTAGTGAAACTATCTATTGAAGGGTTGCAGCTGTTGGAGGTGATACTTCAGTCATCTCACCATTGCAAACTTTGTGGCCAAAGGCCAATTTTGGTTTGTTCGATTTGGAGGGGTTAGCTGGAGACATTTTGAGATTGGAGTCTTCATCGATTTGGCTATCCAAGAGGATCGATTTGCATCATATATCATTGTCATCAGTTCTGATATAAATTTGCAGTCATCGCACCAGCTCATGGAGACCACGTTTTTACTCATGGAGGCTCATACACCCATCGATTTCACTCTCTAGTTAGAGCACTCAATTTGTGAAAGCCTTGTGATGAATTTTGGTGCTTGATTGGAGACTTAGAGGCTGCGTATTATTTATATCATCAGTTCTATATCAGAACAGGGGCGGCTGGTAGAGGGCTTCGATTTGAGCTTAGAGGAGGTTCTTTGCATTGGATATTGGTTGCTTCTTCATCTCCAGCATAGGGCGATTTCATAACCAGGTTCCTAATGTCATTTGTAGTAGTTTACATTGTCAATTGTAATCATTAGTGTTGCTGCTGTAGATGGTTATTTCATTATCAGACTTTGGCATTGTATTGCATATCTATTGTGAAGCCAAGAGTCTTGGCTATTATCATCAGCATTGTATCGGAAAGGATATATCAATAGAGGAGTCATAAGTTGCACGCAATATGTTTGATGTAATGTCAATTTAATAGCATCCCTTTCCAGCATATTAGATTGTATGCCAATTGTTTGTAAAATTGCCAGTTGGCTGTAGGAGTGCATTTTTCAAGTAGAGATCATATGTTTTGCATCTTAAAATCCAATAGAGATTGCATTTGTATCTAGTTCTTTATCTAGAGATTGTGGAGATAATTTGCAAGGTATTAGATTTCATTTGAAGCTATTTTTAGACAAGCAAGCAAACTGAAAACTCAGGATCAGCAAGTAAAGAGTTTGTAAGAGAAGTGTTTGATAATATTCCTTGAGGCGAACTTAGGCCAGATTTTGCTAGGAATATTACGGTGGTTTCCAAAGTGTGAGCATTGTCATTTTGGTCTATCCTTTGCCTTTAGGCGAAAATTCCTAAAGTGTTAGAGGGTTCTTAGCTACCAAGATCTTTGTTTCACTTTAGTGAACTTAACGTTATTCCTTGAGGGCAAGAATTTAGATCAGAAGTTGCAAGGGATACTATAGGACATTACAATGGGAGTCATGCTGAAAATGTTTGTTGTCTATATCTTTCTTATGCATAAATCCCTTTGATTGGAGTTTACTTTTGGAAGTAGAAGATTCCATATCCCTTGCCTTCTTGATGGCTTCCTACAAAGTAGCCGGATTGAGTCCCTTAACCCATCCATGTAAGGGATCTGAAATCCCATCAATAAAAAGAACAATCAACCTCCTCTCTGAGATATCTATAACTAGCACCGAAAGTGTTTGGAACTCCGCAACAAAGTTATCCACAATGCCCCACTGTTTGAGTTGAGCTAACTCCTTAAAGTGCAATTCAAGGTCTTTCATATCAAATCTATCTATTAATCTCTCTGTGAACTCAACATATGTATCAATTTGATCATGCCCCATGGTAATCATCCCATGATGCCACCATTCATGAGCAGTCCATCTAAGTGTAAACTCCCATACTTGATAACCTCATCCTCCTGCATCTGGTTGAGTTGGAAGTATGTGTCCAAGTTTTGAACCCATGCTCTCGCTGTAGTCTTTCTTGAGCCATCGAAGTTAAGGAATGGATAACTTACCCACCTTCCATTGTAAATCTTGATGTTGGTGGTGTTTGACACCTCTATGAGGCTGGGGCTTCATCCTGAGGTCCATGTAATCTCGAAAAGAAATTTCACCTTGAAAATCCAATCCCAAATTCCTCCAATCTTGTAAAATTTGATCTTGTAGCTCCTATTGGGTGGTTTCATTCTCTATCCGAGGATTGAATCTTGGCTGGAAGCTAGGCATTAGGGGCCTAGAATGAGTTGTTCGGGTTCTATCATGCTGATTTTCCCTTCTACCATTCACTGAAGCTTCACCATTACCATTGTTCCTGCTATGACCTATGTTTCCCTTGTTGTTACCTTTGTTATTGCCATCATTGTTGTTATTGTTGCCGACCACTTGTTGTGTCAATAAGGCGGTTATTTCTGGCAAATTCTGTTGTATCCCTTGTTGAAATTCTCGTTGCCCTCTCATCATATCATTGAGCATATCGTGGGTACTAGGTTCCTCATTACCCCTGTCATCTCCATCTCTGTCACGCATTGTGCTAGCTGAATCTACCTCCATGTTACGTTGCCTTGTTGCTATTGCAGCTAATAAAGTGTCTTGTTCTAGATAAGGATGAACCCGCTGAATTTGTTTTCTCACTTCTCTTGCAATGTACCTTCTATACCTGTCATTCATGAACCCTACAATACTTGTAAATTGATCATTCACAAATATCTCTCCAGGATGGTAGGATGCACTGCTTTGATACCACTATAATAGATAGCCTTGTTCTGCCTATTCTAATTTTGATTCTTGTTGATTGTTTTACTTGAGTTTTGACAATATTTATAAATGCTTTGAATAGAAAATTAAGTGCAGAAATAATAGAACTTGCAGCAAAGGAAAAACTCAGAAATTTCACTTATATTCAACAATACAACTGACTGAAAATTCCAGATTTGTATTACAACCAAATTATTGAGGATTTCTCGAATATGATGACTACCCAGTTCATAAAATATCATCTAATAACTAAATCCAACATACCCAAAAAAAGTTAGCCACTTTGACAATGTGCTGTAGAAGAAACCAGCAATTGGAAGCCATGAAATGATGGATTCAACCTTCACAAATTGATGTCTCCTCTATCCTCGAAGTGGTTGAGTGCTCCTTAGCCCTAGGCGCCACCAAACCCCCAAATAAATGCTCCAAACCCTAGGTGACCAACATGTAAATCCTCATGCTCCTCCTTGAAGTGGTACAACCAACATAAGCAATGGTACGACCCAACAATGAGGATGAAATAACAGCAAAAAACTTCTTCAAAACCCCTTAATTCGTCCTCCACAAATCTGATATGCAATGCACTCAACAAATATGGAAACACAAACTCTTCATGTAAGCCCGACTGTGATTCCTGTGTGAAACCACCATAGAATCCCCAAGATTGGATCTCTCACCAATGTCGGAGATGATGCTTGTGAGGGATTTCGTCCCCACAAATCCTGAGAAGTATAGTCTCCTACAAGATTCTAAGAAATATCAAATATTCATCCAGCATAGTGAAAGAATGAGCTCAAAAGTTCTTATAAAGCCACTCCAAACCCTAACGCCTCCTTTTAGGGTTTTAAAAGATTTAAATTTAAATTATTTTCCCCCTTATGTCTCCCTAGGCATTGCACTTTAAGTTATAACCTTTTATAATTTAATTTTCACTTATGTCTCCCATGGTCCCCTTCGAGAAGTCATTTTATTAAATATCATAAGTCAAATTATTTAATTTAACTTTAATAACATAATGCTATTTTAAATAATTACATAGGACTATAATAACATTGAAATATTAATGCCAACCTCACCAAGCTGGATAAATGGTCACCAAGGTTCTCTAACCACACCTTGTTAGCCAATGGGAATGACTGAATAGGCTAACCCTGACAATTGCTGAGAAAAGCTAGGGAGGGGACATTACATCCTCACTGAAATCAGAAAAATCTCCATCATCCAACTCAAAGAGTGGATTGGCAAATGTCAAATCAGCACTCATTCTAAGAATTGGGTTATCAATCAATTGAATATTATCATCATGCTCAAACTAATCCTCCTACTGAGCCAAACTCCCATTTTCTGATTTCTTGGGATTATGTAATTAATCAAAATCCTCATGAATGCAATCAAGTTCTTCCTCTAATTGTTTGATTGCAATTGCCCTTTTCCTATTCTGTTCAACAACCAAAATCTGATTTTCTACTTCTAGAAGAGACATTTGAACATTCTTCAAGGAATCCTTAGTTGCATTAAGCTCCAATGTAAGCTTATCGACCTTAGCCTTGGTTTCATTGTATAAATTTAATGCCTCATCTACAATCTTGGTAGCCATATCTCTGTCATGGATCATGTGCAAGTAGGCTATTTTAATTTCCTCCATGGTGTTCTTTATTGTTTGCAAATCAATAAGGGAAATATTAAGCTCGTTTTGACCTCTTGGTGCCTTTTGAATTATGTTTTCCAGATGCCTATGTGTACTATCCAATCTAGATAGAACTTGCACTTCATTCTCAGTAGACACCATGAATTTATTCTTCCGACTTTCTTCATGAACTTCAAGTTCTTGCAAGTTTAATGTACTGCTGTTATGATGCATGCAAAAATCAAAACTTCCTTCATACCTGTCACCAATGTTTCCATGGCTGTCCCAAATCTCATAAACCTCTTCTTTACCATCTTGATGAAAATGTTCAGCATTATATTGGGGATCCAAATCAACAGGCCCACTATATCTTTGCTTAGGATCAACACCATGCAATAATAAATCAGATTTGTCTTTCTCAATGTAAGAGAAGGGGACCAACCACTGCAAGGCCCCAGGTCACGAAAGGCCAAGAGCGGAAAGGCTGCCCTAACTTACCTTAGTTTAAAGGAATGTTAGGATAGGAGGGATGAGAATGATGAGGACTAAGTGTCCTTTGATCACTCTGTAATCCTGGGGATTGAAGGGAAACTAGATGAGTCGCCCTTTAAGGTCAACTCTGTGTCTCAAGGAGCTCTCTGTCCGATGACAGAAGTGCGGTTCTGGGACGAGAGCGCGGCGCGTTGACGTCTCATAGGCGCGCTAGCATTCGTACAGCCAGAAAACCAGAGAGACGAGGTTGGACTCGAAAAGAGGGACTGACATACTAGTTTAGAAGTTGTGGGAAGTGAAGAAGAAGATCAAGAAGAGTGAAATGTAAAGGCGAATATGATAAATAAAGTATGTTACCGCAAGGGTGACGAAGACGATTTCACAGACCAATCTTCTCGCCAGCTTGCTCCAAGCTCTTTTCACCTGCACACAGAAAAAGGGGGAATGTTGGGGCTGTTTAGGGGCCTGCCTCAGTCAGACCCCGTTTTGGTGTTTCCACCTCCACGGACAACCAAGTTTGCAACAATAGGAAATAATGATAAAGAAAAGTGTTGGTTGAAAACTTTGTATACTTGGGAAAGCGTACAAAATTGTGGTTTCAGCCATAGTATGTGAGATAAAACTCTCCTAATTAAGGGAAGGCTCCCCCTTTGCTTTCTATTTTAACAATTCAGAAATTAACTCTAACTATAAATCTATTCTAAATCTAGGTGAAACTCTTGTCTTGTTCTTTTTTTTCAGAAAAGACACTTATTCATTTTTCTTATTTCAGAAAAGAATCACAGCTGAAAGCATAAATGATTGATGAAGTAAACAAATAAAGAAGCAATGTTTCCATAAAGGCACAAAGTCCTCCGTTGCTCCTCCGAGACGAGAAAACAAATTGAAAGCACAAAGTCTTTGACAACTTACTCTCCTATCAACTTTTTTAGATGATTTTCTAGTAACCAAGTACAGTATGTAGCAGCTCAAAGTCTAATTACATGATGCACTTTTTATGCACAAACATATAAAATAAAAGCAGCACAAAGTCTGCAAGTTACCCCCTTTGCTTGAGCATTCTACAATAGCTTCAAACGTGACAAACAACTCAAAGTCTGCAAAATTCAACTTGAATCTCTCTTGTATAACACCACAAAACTCACAATCAATATGGAAAAAATGTCGTCACATAACACCTTTAATCAACACAAAGTTTGAAAGCAATTTGCCTCTTTTAATTGACTGTATTATGATTTACATCGAAGCTCAAAGTCTTAGAGTGCACATACAAATTGGCAGAGTTTTGTTGCATTGCCAAAAGATAGATATTACAATAGACCCCCTCAAGTATTTATAGGAGAAAAACCTTGAGAAAAAGGTGGGAGGATCCCAACAAACTTGAGAAATTCTCTCAACCACTAACTAACTGCAATTGACTTATTCAACATTACAAGTCCTATTGTAATTTGACTTGTAATGTAATTGCAAGTTACAACTTTACAAGTGATATGATTACTTGTAATTACATTTTTCCATTTTATATGTAATTTGTCAAAACTAAATTACAAGTACACGATTGAAACTATTTTAAGTGTCCGAAAACACGACTTGAACTACATCATCCTTGATTAGGTCTTCATGCTGCTGTTTGGAAAACATTCTTCCATCTCTGTCTTGAAAGCATTCTATGTTCAATCATGTCACTTATTCAAATCCTTGTGTGGCTTCGTCATGTTGTTGTTCTTTCTTTGTATCATTCTCCAGCCTTGGAATTTGCTTGAAAAATAAAGCCCATGCCTTAAATTATTGATTTGGTAGGTCATGTGTGCAAATAGGAGTAACGAGAATGAGACAAAGGGGCTGCAAAAGTGGGGCCAAAGCTCAATTTCGGGTTTTTTCAAACTAAAAAACAAGTGAAAATAACATAAAAAGGCCAAAATCAGACTTTTAAAAACACTTTGCAAGTTAAAATCTCATCCCTTAAGCAAATCAGGCTTTTTAGACCCTTAAGCAATTTCATTTTTTCAATTTATGACTAAAATTGGACTTTTTGGAGCTCTCAGCAACATTTTCATGAAGGGTCAGACTTTTTGGAGCATTTAACAATCTCACTTTATGACTTCAAAGGCAAATCGGACTTTTTAGAGTCTTTAGCAATTTTACTTTTTCACTTAAAAGCTAATTGAACTTTTTAAGATTCTTTGCAATTTCACTTTTTGAACATAAAATGTAAAGTGAGTAAAAAGTTCTTACACTTGTAATGGAGTTAAAAAGTTCCTACAACTCACTTGCAAGTCATTCAAAAAGTTTCTACAATTTGTTATGAAGGCAAAAAGTTCATACTTGCAGTGATGCCTCAAAAACCTGAAATTGACCCAAAACATAAGAGAAAATGACTCAAAAACAAGGCAAATGAAGTCGGAATGCGATGAAATTTGGAGCAAAGATTCAAAATGACCCAAGGAATAATTTTCATTTTTGAAAGAGATTTTTCACCTCGTAAAGTGTGTGCCTTAACACAAAAAGATCCCTACTTGCAATGGTGATCAAAAGTTCTGAAATTGGACAAAACAAGGGGAAAAACATGTCAAAATGCTCCCAAATTTCGCACAAGGCAAAACAGGAAGGAGACCAATGGCTATACAATTCAATTGGAGAATTTTGGTGCCTCAAAATGTGTGCCATAGAGATTTATGAAGAAATTTTAGGCAAAATTTCATATGTTGTCCAATTTTGAGAATTCAAAATTGAGGACAACAAAAAGAACTACAAGCTACGTAAACACAAAAACACTACCAACAATACTTGTTTACTCAACCAAAGGCGATAGAAGAGATTAGAGGAGCTTACCACCTCCGTCCAAAGCACTCAAGGCTTGTGGAGGAGAAGAGTGAGAGGAACTCAAGCCTCTGTTGTCATGGTGTCTGTCTTGCGCTCGCACTATCCAAGTGATGGAGTAGTGGATAGCTGCAATGGAGTGCAAAAGTGCTGTTACAAAGCTTGTGAAATGGATGAAAGAGTGGAGAGAGTGCTCAAAGTGATCTTGGCAAACTCTGTTGAAGTTCTGCTGAAGAGAATAATGGATGAAGCATGAAGAATATGAAGGAGAAGGTGAAGAACAACCATATTCAGGTCAGCTAGCCGAAGAGGGATATTACTTTTCGACTTCCAATCGAAAATGTAACGCCTCTGTAGTCTCCAACCGCAAGAATCTGCTAGGGATGTAAGTGCGCCGTGCGAGCATACCCGACAGAAACGCCCGCATCGACACACAAAACAGGCACCAAGTGGATGCAAGCAGCAGGTTTAAGTGGAATTAAGCCTCCGCCTTAGGTTTTCTAACGTGTTAAAGGGGTAAAAGGGAATTTGCGTTAGGGGTGCAAATTCACGCTTATACATTTTGCCCCCACTTTAGTGAGCACGAGTATTGATGAGTGCTTCGGTAAAGTAGAGTAGTAAGAAGTAACAGGGTAAGAGATGTATACCTGAACCGACAAGGAAGCAGAGCATGATTTGGCGAACTCGGAAGTGCAGGAAAAGACTTCATAACTCCGTGGAACTATGAAGCTGAAATACGAAAGCGCCCACAGACTTGCGGTCCTGTAAGGGAGGGTATCCTTCAAGAACTCTCACATGAAAGAAACTAGGAAAAGCACCTTACAGACCCGCAAACCTGCAAGGAAGGTATCCCCCAAGAACTCCCTACATGAAAGAAACCAGAAAACACCTTACTGACCGCAAACCCAGGGCGGAAGGTATCCCCCAAGAACTCTCACATGAGGGAGACCGAGCAAAGGAGACTCCGCAGAGTCAGAGAGGGCAACATGTTTACTCGTAGATAGAACATGTTAGGAAGCGGCCGCACAGGCCAATGAATGAACAGTTACGCAGACCATCACTAAGTTGTAAGACTTTCAAAGGGGTCCCTCAAGAACCTTTCAACAGGAAGGAGGGTCCACTCAAGGGATGCGCTATTTGAAAAGTGAAGTCTAGTTGGGCTGCTCCCAAGCGAGACGCAAGATGCGAAGTAGGTCTAGTCGGGCTGCCTTCGAGATAGACGTGAGGATGCGGAACTGATCTAGTCGAGCTGCCCCCAAGCTAGACATAAGGGTGCAAAGTAGGTCTAGTCGAGCTGCCCCCGGCCCAAACGCGAAGAAGTGAAAGTGGTCTAGTCGGGCTGCCCTTGAGCTAGATGTGAAGATGTGAAACTAGCGTAGTCGGGCTGCCCCTAGGCTAGACGCTATAGAATTTGTTGAAAGCTTTCGAAGGGGTCCCTTGGGAACTCGGTGTGAAAAGGAGTGGTCCACTCAAGGGACACACTGCTCAAAAGCTACCGTCTTCTTTCTCGAATTCGATTCATCATCAAGGAATCGTTTTGAAAGATGTGCACTTCATCAAGGAATTCGTAAGGAAGGAGATGTGCCCACGCGAGGGGAAGACTAAGTCCGTTCTCGCTTCAGAGGAGGGTCTCCAAGTCCTTTCTTTGCAAACCCATGATGAAGGAAACACGTTCAGTTAGGGTTTCAAGTTGAGAATACAATTCTAATAAAGAAGTGTATGAAGGATCTTCGAGAAAAGATTTGTTCGGGAACGAATGAGTTTTCTAAAGATCATGAAATGTAGAAGTAACGTTGTCACACATGAAAGAGACAACTCAAGCAAAGAAGAGAGAAAGATAAAGAGAAAGATAAAAGAAAAGAGAACACAAACAAAAGACACAGGGGGAGTTGGTTTCGTGGGGTCAGATCTGCCTTTATTTATAAATAGTAGGTAGCTGCGGTAAGAGGCGAAAGATCATCAATCCCCAACCAGATCAGGAAGAATGCACAAAAGACAAAGTAAAATAAAAAATTGGGTCAACATGGAAGGAGGCTTAAATGCTCCCAATGCTTTGCATCGTCACCAATTTATTGATTGAAAGTAAATCACAAACATGGAAGAATAAGATACATATAGAGGAAAATGTACAACACAAACACCACGCCTATATCCAAGCACCAACAGGGGTGACGAGGGTCATCTAGGCACATATAGCACAATCATGGGGGAACACATCACAACACACACACATCTAATCTAAAGATCAAGAAGAGGGTCTCCCCTTAACATTGGTCGACCAGGAGGTCGTCAACTTCCCATTCTAGATCATCTTAGGAAGGATGACGAGCTTGCAACGGTTCAATGTTAAGGGGAGGAGCTTCCGATCCTCCCGCGACAAGGGCCAAGGCAGAGGGACCTGTGAGGTCTCTGTCGCTCAACTTTTGTGGGTCCAAGGTCAACGACTTCTCGAAGATCGCTGACAAGGTTGGAACTTCGTCCACCGAGTTAAACATGCACTTGACAAGAGTGCCATGTTTTACCTCAGCGGACAGAGGAGTTCGCACCCGAGGTTCACCACTAGGCTCACTGAGAGACTCAGGAGCGGTGGCAAACTTGGGGGAGGCTGGAGCTGGTTCCGTCACTAGGATAGAACAAGCCAGTGTGGGGCCACCTTTCGGAGGAGGTGGGCTCTTCTTACATCTTCCATTGCTGGAGGGGCCATGCTCTACCTTCTTCTTCATCGGAGGAGGTGAACTCCCCACAGACGAAGCGAGGTGGGTGGAGGGAGAAGAGGAAAGGACTGCAGCGGATATGACCGAAGTGCTAACCATATCCACAGGTTTCGGGAAAGGTGAGACATCTGGAATGGAAGTTAGCAGAGGCGGCTTCGCAGAAGGAGTGATAAACACCTGTACCTTTCCAGGCACATGTGTGCTCACAGCTAATGCCGGGAGAGATCCAAAGCTAGTTAGATCAGAGACAGAAGAGGGGAGAGAGGAGGACACAGCAGGAGGTGCGGTCATCTCTTTTTCCTTCTGCAAGGAGGCTTGCTCAGCCAAGAGAGCCTTTCGTCGCTGCTTACGCTCACGTGCAAGGTGGTTTCTACGACTCTTCGAACCAAAAGCCGAAACTTGTGAGGAGACAAAAAGATTTTTCTCAGCCATAGGAGTGTCCTCCACGACTATTTCTAGTGGAAGGGCAGACTCCTGGATAGGAGCAGAAGGAGCAGACTCAAAAACGACTGGTGGAATAAACTCTAGCGCCTCGGCGGCGGGCCTCTTCCCGTTCACCGATTTAGGTACAGGAATAGTAGGAGGATGCGGAGGTCGGGACAAAGAGGACTCTCCTCGGGAGACTTTCTGTCTACCATATCGAATGGGCCTAGACTCTGTGGGTAGAACAAGAAGCTCAAATGCAGGATGCTTAGCCTTTTGCCAAGCGGGTACCACAGGATTTTGCGAGGCAGAAGTAGGTGGTACCACAACGGAGTGAGAGGAAGCATTGGGTTGAATAGCGAAAGAGGAAGGAGGACCTTGGGATCGCTTCTCTTCTTCCCTTCTATGCGCCTTGGCGACGTTACTGTTAGCATTTAAGCAAGCTCTATGCGAGACAACATAAGGCGAAGGAGTGTATCTCACTTTTGGCCAAGCGTGCCCCTTCTTATAGCTTTGATATGTGCGATATAAGAGGTCCTTCCTAGGCGGGAGAGGACCAAGAGAAGCAAGCCAAAAGTAATCCAAGGTATAGTTGCCACGTGCAACCAATGGTCTATAGCCGGTGTCATGGACAACGTGTACCGACCCTCCATGAACAAACTCTAGACACTTGTGTATAACTGAGGGAACTGCATTCATAGCTACTAGCCAAGGGATACCTAGCTTCACTTTGAAGAGTTCAAACCTTGGGATAATGTCAAACTTAAGGCTCTCAGATTTAGGTCCAACGAGGACCGATAGAACAATACTCCCTATAGGAGGTACGAAAAGTCCGTCATGTGTGCGGACGGTACTTTCAGGTGCGTCATATCCATCCTTATGTAGGAAGTTAATCAACACGATCTCCTCAGTTATGATATTCACTTGAGATGTCGGATCAACGAGAACACCTGCTACAGTATTCTTGTTTATCCTCGCAGGAATGTAAAGAGGAGACAGATCTCTATTGAAACCCATCGGTAGGTCTTGTGAAGTGAAGGTTATGCTAGTACCATTATTCACAGTCTGCGCAGAGGGAATAGGTTGGTTTAAGAAAGAGGCCATCACGCACACCAAACAGTACTCTTACAGAGCCTCCTAAGGTTTATGAGATAGGACAATGACCCAATTAAGGTTTCGTTACACAACACCGTCGGAACCCTCCAACTACGCCTACTAGGGGTTGTAGGTTGGGTTGTAAGGCAGGAGCCTTACAACGCTCACACCTACAACACTACTAGAACACGAGGAAAGGGACTTTTAGTATCGCGAAATGGAACCAAAATGGTTCACCAAAAATGTAAGAGGCGGACCAACCACTGCAAGGCCCTAAGTCACGAAAGGCCAAGAGCGGAAAGACTGCCCTAACTTACCTTAGTTTAAAGGAAAGTTAGGATAGGAGGGATGAGAATGATGAGGACTAAGTGTCCTTTGATCACTCTGCAATCTCGAGGATTGAAGGGAAACTAGATGAGTCGCCCTTTAAGGTCAACTCTGTGCCTCGGGGAGCTCTCTATCCGAGGACAAAAGGGCGGTTCTGGGACGACAGCGCAATGTGTTGATGTCTCATAAGTGTGCTGGCGTCCGTACGGCCAAAAAACTAGAGAGACAAGGTTGGACTCGAAAAGAGGGACTGACATACTAGTTTAGAAGTTGCGGGAAGTGAAGAAGAAGATCAAGAAGAGTGAAATGTAAAGGTGAATATGATAAATAAAAGTATGTTACCGCAAGGGTGACAAAAATGATTTCGCAGACCAATCTTCTCGCTAGGTTTCTCCCAAGCTCTTTTCACCTACACAGGAAAAAGGGGGAATGTTGGGGCTGTTTAGGGGCTTGCCTCAGTCAGACCCCGTTTTGGTGTTTCCACCTCCACGGACAGCCAAGTTTGCAACAATAGGAAATAATTATAAAGAAAGGAACTACAAGCTACGTAAACACAAAAACACTACCAATAGTACTTGTTTACTCAACCAAAGGCGATAGAAGAGATTAGAGGAGCTTACCACCTCCGTCCAAATCACTCAAGGCTTGTGGAGGAGAAGAGTGAGAGGAACTCAAGCCTTTGCTATCGTGGTGTCTGTCTTGCGCTCGCACTATCTGAGTGATGGAGTAGTGGATAGCTGCAATGGAGTGCAAAAGTGCTACTACAAAGCTTGTGAAATGGATGAAAAAGTGGAGAGAGTGCTCAAAGTGATTTTGGCAAACTTTGCTGAAGTTCTGCTAAAGAGAATAATGGATGAAGCATGAAGAATATGAAGAAGGGTAAAAATGGCCATATTCGGGTCAGCCAGCCGAAGAGGGATGTTACTTTTCGACTTCTAATCGAAAATGTAATGCCTCTGTAGTCTCCAACCGTAGGAATCTGCCAGGGACGTCTGCGCGCCGCGCGGGCGTCCCCAACATAATTGCCCCCACTGACACACAAAACAGGCGCCAAGTGGATGCAAGTAGCGGGCTTAAGTGGAATTAAGCCTTCACCTTAGGTTTTCTAAAGTGTTAAGGGGGTAAAAGGGAATTTGCGTTAGGGGTTCAAATTCACGCTTATACACTCAAGAAGAGTTGTCTCTTTAAATAGGTCACTCTCCAACTTAGTAGTATTGGCTTCATCATAAACATTCCTCTCCATAGACTTGGTTTGGAAATCACTCCTCGAGCTACCTGAGTTACCATCATTGGAAAGAGATTAGAGAACATCAAAAGCTGAGTTGAAGACATCATCATTTTTTCTTTCACCATGCCCTTCATCTGAAATTACTTTAGTGAACTCATCGCAATCAACTACTCCACTAGAATCGTCAAGGAAGTCATTAGACTTAGAATCACCATTAGTTGAATCCGAAATAGGATCTAAGGCTATTTTTGAGTCCTTTCCTTCATGCATAATCGCATCCACAGTAGCTGCATGCATGTCCAAAGAATTATCTTGAGGCTCTATCACATAATCCTCATGAGTCAAGGCACCATCTCCAGTTGAATGTTCTGTTATAGACTCTTCATCATTCATGAAAAATTTCAACTTCTTTACACACCAACTAATCACCCTTCAAGCTAATTCCCCTTTAATTGATAGGATTTCATGATTCCCCTTCTTTTCGTTAGTTGACAGGATGGAAAAAAAAGACTGAGGCATGTCCTCACTCTCATTGATAGTTAGAACCATTATAGATTGCATGGCTGCAATAATATTGTCATTATGTTCTTCTTTGATTGTAGCAAGAAAATGGTGAAACATGTTGTGGATCAAATCATGCAATTCCAAACCTAGCATAAGGTTACTCAATCTGATATTTGCAAGTGTTTTGAGTATTGCCCTTCTTCTTTACTTATGGGGTTATATTATATGAAACCACTTTATTCAGCTACCCATCGTACTTCCAAATTAAGGGAAGTATCTTCATCTTTACCTTAATTTTATCAATAAATCTAAGTTTGTATGGCTTTTCTCTTTGAGGTGTTATATCTCTAGTGATCAACACCTTATCTTTTTCTTCCACTTCCACCTTTATGTTCCTTGGTTCCTTTTCTATCCCTTCTAGACCAATGGTTTCTATGTGTAGAAGATGACAAACTTTGGGTGGTATCCCTATTATTCCTTGTAGCATGAACTTGATAGGTTCCCAATTATTTGTAACCTCTTGTGGTGCCATCTTGAAGTTATTCATCTTAATTTTTGTTTGTTTCTTTTCAATCGAGAGTATGACAAGAGTTCCGATCCTTCTATTTACTTGATATGTCTTCTCGCCTTGATCACAAAATTTAAAGAATTTAATAAAATCTTATTTTAGCTTATCCCAGTCCTTTGTAGTTTTTGTTCTTGATGTATATACCAAGAACGGGGTAGTGACTACAATGTCCAATAAAAGAAGTGGACCCATACTAATTTATTTGTGGCTCCCTTTTAGTCAAGACTTCTCAAAATATTTAATATGTTTGATTGGATTGGAAGCTCCTTTATAAATAGGCATTTTGTGCATTAGCTCCTTTATAAATAGGCATCTTGTGAATTAGCCATTCTTTCTTTACAAATCTACATTTAATTGCAATCTCTAGATTTCTCCATGTGAGGATGTCTTCTTTATGGGTTTTCCACCATATTCCTGCATTCCTTGTCAAAGAAACAGCTAGGGCTGCCATCCTAATCTCCTCATAGGATTCTTCTTTCTTCATCTTCTCTAGATAATTCTCAACATGCCCAATTCCAAAATATTTGGGATAACTCTAAAGATTATTCCATACAAGGATTTTAATTTTTATCATAAGTCTTCTCCACTCTATTTCATCATTGGTTTCAATATGGGCACTATTATTTATATCCATATTTCATTTTCCTTTCTTTTTCCTTATCTTCTCGACTATTTATCAATATGTTCTTGTTTGTCTTCTTCAATATAAGCAGCACTAGGGATGGCATATGATTAGGGAGGGTCATTTGCTCATGGGATCTCTTTATTTAGGGGATTATATCTTGTGGGATATTTTTTCTTCTTCTAATCTTAATTGACTAAATTACTGCTTTTCCCTTTATTTTAACTTTTTATATCTCACTTCTATTTCTCTTTTGACTTTCATACCACAAATATATAAGGTATTGCCCTTATGTAGGATTTTTCCATAGTTTCCTCATGATCCATCAATTCTAGGGACCTTTCTTTTTTCTACCTCCATTTTAGTAGCATCCTCTTGGTGTACTTAGCAACACCTTCCTTGGCGCACTCTAACTCAATCCTCAAACACTTATTCATCTTCTATGTGTCCTTGTACTATGGCCTCAATGATTCTACCGACTGGTTATCTCTCTCTCTCTCTCTCTTTTCTTCCTCTAATTTATTCTCTATATCCCATTTTTTTCTACTACTTTGTTCATCTTACATCCCTTATTCATTTTATTCCCCAAGCATTGTCCCTAATTTGTCTTAGCAATCATGTCCTTTTCAATCTCCTCGCTTCTCTATGCCATCACTTTAGGCCCTTTTTCCTTGAGGGCTAGTGCTTATTTTGTATTACTACACTTTTTCATAATAAATATTTTCACCATATATAAATAAAAAAATCCTATTATTTTACTTCTTGTCAACTTTTTAATATTAATTTCTTTATTTGATATGATCTCCCTCCTTATGCAACAACAACCAAGGTTCCCGCAACAAAACCAAATGTTGACAGAAAAACCTTGAGCAGAGTCCAAGGTTTAATATTATGTTATATGTATTAAACCTTGGTGTGATGCAATAAAAAGGAAGAAATTAAATATGCAATAAATATAAACCAAATTATAATAAACTATATACATTAATATGTACACCCATAAAGTCTTATATTAATATACTTTCATGTCTTACATTGGTTTTATAATTAGTTCATCATGCTTTACTCCTTATTATCTTCCTTAGTCTCACACATGTTTAATTCATATGATTCCACTTGATTCACACTCTTATGTGCCACTTTTCCCTTCTTTATATATCCTCTTAATGCCTTTTCATAATGCCTTTCCATAATGCCTTTCCATCATATCCTTCCATAATAACACTTAATTATCTTATTCTCACGAATTTACCTTTTCCTCTATAATATTTAACACTTATATAGCTTTTTAGGCATATTAGAGGTGTTTTAAGGCTATTTAAGGGGTATATAATGGATATATGGATCTAGAAATGACTCAAATTACATTTGTAGTGTCTCACAACCCTTTATATCTTGCCAACAGGGATAAAGGAAAACCCAACATGTCTATAGAAAATCAACATTGACATCCTTCAAGAGCTTCCTTAACAACGTGATGATGAGATTTGACGAGAATTTGGATAGAAGGGCCATTGCAAATGATCTTGGAATCTTTGTGGATGATTCTAGATTAATGGCTATCCCAAACGGGTGTTTCAAGAAAACAAACAATGAGCTCCTTAAGCTTGTCTGAGGAGTAGTATATGCTGAACTAGATATGCTTTTGTGAAGGGAGCACATCTGTAAGTTCAACGGGGCATGGTTAGAAGAAACGAACAAGAGCGAATTGTGCCATGGAAGGAGGAATCAAAATTAAGGTAGGGCCAAGAGAATATTTTGTGGCGGTTTTCATCTTTGAAGAAGGCAAGGTCAAAGTCTTTAAAAAGAAGTAATTTACTTCTTCGAAGATTAGGCTTATATGTGCATTGTGAAACCATGGACTTTGTTATATGAATTTTCCAAGGATTTTCTTGTAGGAATGTCAATATAGACACAATTTTACAAGGTTCATTTGGAATGTTGGGGAGAGCCCAACACAGCAAGAGAGAAATTTTATTAATGTCCACTAGTGACTAGATTAGGTTAAAAAGACTAAAAAATATTGTTGGTTACAATAGCAAAGCCTTAGGGTAGAGAAAAAACTAACCAAAATACACATGAAACAACATAAAAAGATATAAACCAATCAAGATTAGCAAGCTCTAATGGAATCCTTGGTTGAAGGTCTAGTCTTAAGATCCATATCATCAAATATCAAAAGGAAATCTTGGGGTAGAGAGCTAGGCAACATTGTGTAGCAGGAGGGTTGATAAACTATCTTCTATTTTTGTGAAAATGTCAATGCATGATTTGATAATGCTCATTGGGGAAATACCCAAGAACAAGAGGACTTGGTTGGATAGTCCTAGGCAGAAGCAAGAAGCTTCCCTTGCCACCTTTTTTAACATTTGAGGCCAATTATCTCTAGAGCCATGAAGGAAACTAATGATGTGTTCATTCGTGTGGCTTGGGTTGTGGACCAAGGGAACTATAGTGTGCTTGAATTTGAGTAGAGGTAGATCCTTATCACTTGGTATGAGCGGTTCAAGAATGTGTACACCATTGCATAGACTTGGTAACATCTCCTTGTATATATTACATGGAATGGGCACTTAATGCTCCCAACATTTTTATCACTTCGTTGTTACCCATATGAAACTGTTTTAGATTAGATAAGCAGGGTTAGGGCCCCTGATCCCCTACAAAAGGAACAACAGAGCTGTAGAACTCAACAAAAGAGACTGGAGAAAATGGCAACCAGTCTAGAACAGCAAAGCTGAAACAGCTTCCACAGTTACCCATATGAAACTTTTGTTCAGCTGTTAGTCAATAATTGTTAAATCAATGTTTGTAATTTCTTGAAGCAAATTGAAAGTAGATTGTTTTGAGTCAAACTCTATTTATTTAAATTGTAGTTTTCAGTGTAAGTTAACTATTTCCTTCATGAAAGCATGTGTTCACTTGTTTAATTCTTTCCTATTGTGTAGATTTATTCTATTTGATTTAGCTACTAATTGGCACATTTGTGTTTTTCCTTAAAATATTTGTTTGCAAGGAAATATTGGTCTTTGATTTAGCCTGTAGGAGGTTGTCTTCATTCGTGCTTAATAGTTTATCCTCCTTTATATATGAATTTTTTTCTGTAGGACTTGATTGTTAACTGTTTGACACTTGCATCCGGGGCAAAAACATAGTCAATTAGTAATTTATATCCGTGCAAAACCATCATGATAATGTACAATGCTCATACTTGTAAATTATGTTTGTAGTTTTAGTTTTTAGGTTTAGTTAGATCTCATGGGGCTTCCCCTTATAATTTGAAGAATGGTTCTATCATATGTGCTGTTCAGGTTTTTATTGTTTGGCAACAAATAAATTTAGATGCTAACAGTTGAGGCTGAGTGATGTCAAGAGAAAGAGAGAAAACTAGTGATTTGTCCATTTGTGTAGCTTGGGTTATGAACTAAAGGAACTAGAGTGTGCTTGACTTTGAGTAGAGGTAGATCCCCACCACTTGTGAGTGGCATGCAAATTTGTATGTTGTTGAAACATCTTGGTAATGTATCCTTGTGAATGTTGCATGGAATGGGCATTTAATGCTCCCAACAATATTAATAGGCTGAAAAAAGAATTGATCAACCCATTAGCCTTGAGGTCCCATTAATTTCTTGGTACCTAAAAGTGACAATCGCTTGGATGTAGAGAGTTAAGCATTGCTGGTTAGGACAATAGAAGAAAGAGTAAAGGAAGCATCTAGAATCTTTTTATAAGAAATGATACCACCCCTTGATTCACAATCGTTGTTTATAACCCTAGAGATACACCAAACATGTATTTTACACTAGCTCTGCACCTGCAACTCTTAGCAAACATTGCTTTAGTGGTTTTATAAACATACAATAGTATAAAAGTTCAAGATTAGCAAAAATAAATAAACAATAACCAAGGTACACAACATGCAAAAACACATGGCAGCAATTTTTAGTTGGATAAAATCCAAACGGGTGAAAAACTCCAGGAAGGGTATGTTGTTAGATCCCATTACTAAATCTAGTGCTAGTACATTTATAGGCTCCTCTTCCTCCACTTCACTCTTGTGGTTCACAAAAATCCTATACACCTTATGTTCTCTTCAAACCTATAATGAGAGTGTCTCCAATGAGCTTACCCCTCCTATGATCTCTTTCCTGACCTTTATTCTCATTCACCTCACTAGAGAAGACAAATAGTTACCCAAAGTTGATATTGCAATGCCAATGGAAGGTCGGTCGTGCATAGAATGGGAATAGTCGTGGCCCAAGAGAGAAAAACAGTTGCATGTGGGAAGGAAACAATCTATGCCTAAAGAAGATGATTGGAAGCAATGATAAAATGGCTGCTATCCTAATTTCTCTGCCCAACAAAGAGAATGTCAGATATTGCCAAGACAAAGTCATAATGCTGCTCAACAAGGGACAAATCTGCTCCCTTGTATCCTTTTGACCTTGCAACCTTGCAATTGCTGCTACACACTCAAAATCTAACCTTCAGCAAGAGTGGATTTGGTTGGTTGACTCCACACACATCATGATGATGTTCCAGATCATCACCAAAACACCAGTAGAGCCATTGTTGAAAACAAAGACTCACTTTCCATCCTTTTCTGACACTTATTTGTGCCTTGCCCATTAGGCCCACACATGCAACATTGATGAACACAATATGAATTGCCCAAAATAACAATTCTAACATAAGGAGAACTCCCAACGACACCATTTCAAGTCTATTCTAGGTGACTCTTGCAGTAAAACAGAACACTTGCAACATTACTGTAGGTGACCTATAGCCTACTGCAAGTGTACTTGCAACATGGTGCAGGTGTACTTGACTGTAGTACCTTCTAGATCTGAATATCTCAACCAAATTTCAGATCACACCTCCATAAAGGGGGGATTTTAATCCCCAAAAACCTTTAAGGCAATGCTGCTCAATCTGTCGTCTTCTTTTAAGGCTTGTAACATATCACAATTGGGAGCAATAGTGAGGACCCCAGGAGAAGAAGAAGACTTACCAGATTCTCCTTCTCCAGGTCTAGTTCCTTTGATGATGCTGTCACCTCCATCGCATTGTCCACCTCCCAATCCATGCTCAACCACTGAGAAGGATGTAGAAGCAGGAACTGGATTTGAACTGCTTCTCAATACCTCTTTGTATTAAGGCAAAACTCTCAGTTCAAATTGCACTGTTTTTTTAATTCCAGCTGCATTAACTACAATTCCATCTGGAGATGCCACACACATCTTCTCTGTCCTCCTGCCCTGAAGTGACATCACTATCAATTAATGCATCCACAATCTCCATTACTTCCTGAAGGCAGACACGAGACAACAAGGACTCCTAATATAAAAGGGGGCCAAGCGGGGGCCCAAGCTCCAGGATTGGCTGTACCCGACCAGACAAGGGGTCGAGGCCACGTTTGCTCCAACAGGGACTGAACAGACCACCACACACCATAAAACTAAGACCAACAAAAGCGAATAGAACAACCTTAAATCTACCAACAGACATAAACAACCCCTACCATTTTAGTTTTTACTTGAGAAAGTCTCTTGTGAGATTGATTGTGTTTCCAACTTCACCGTAGTCTCTTACACTTTTGATAATTAAATTTTTTAAGCTTTCATAGCTTGCTTTGTGTTTATAACTTCACCATATACCTCTAAGGTTCTTGGAAACAATGGGAATTTATGTGGTCATGTTCTTTGATGTTATTAAAACATACCAGCATTTTCACTTTGTGTTTTGATTTGTATTTTTAAATAACAAATCATCATTTCTGTTGCAGAAAGCTATTGAAGAAAATGATAATGGAGAATACTTCCCTGTGTATGCTGTTTGTTTAGGTTTTGAGATTCTCAGCATGATAATTAGCCAGGTAAAGCTCTATCTTTGTGCCTACTAATTAAAATTAAAAGATTTTCAGAATTGATTGAAATTAAGAATGTGTGGGGAGATGTGATAGGAATGTTAACCAGGAACTCAGACTGAATTTTTGTTGAGTAGCTACTTTGGATATAGATTTAAGGGAGGGCAAAATTTAGTAATGTGGGAAAATAAAAAATTGCAAGGCAGATCTCCCTTTAGTGGTTCCGTTTGTTAAGTGTCATTACTTTACTTTTCCATGCTGTATTTTTTTTAGTGTTTCCCATCAATTTCCTTTCAATATTGCTATTATTTTGTAAAAGTATATTTTTGTTATATTTTTTTGGAATGATCATGAAATAGATTTGTACATGCAGGATCTAGACATTTTAGAAACTTTCGATGCAGTGAACTCTCCATCAACCCTAATCTTTGAAACCGAGGCTGCAAAGAACAGCAGCATATTCAAATGGTAAATAGACTTTTCCCATCATTTTACACCTGATTATATGGGAAGTGTTTATCATTTCTATTGTCATATAGCGATTCATCAACATAAATGCCATGTTTTTGCCAGATTGAACATTTTGTGTATTTGTTCAAATGCAATGATATCATATGAGTGTTCATAATGTCCAATTGCAGAAATGGAAATTGAGGCATGGTCAAGGAGACTCAAGTTCCTCATAAACAAAAAAGAATTTAAAAGTCCTTTTCACTGAAGCATGCCCATGAGTGCATTTTTTGTTGCAGGTCTCTGATTAGAATTTGTATCACTCTTGTTTCATATTAACAAAGAGATTCAAAGTGGCATGCATTTGTGATTAGAAGTTGGAATTTATTTGTCCACTCTCCCCTTTTATGTCAACTTGGTTGGATCTTCTTTGCCATGCCCTAAGCTCATGAATACATTTTTTGTTGCAGGTCTCTAATTAGAATTTGTGTTTCTGTTCTTGTTTCATTTTTACAAAGAGATTCAAATTGGCATTTATTCGGTGATTAAATGTTGGAATTTATTGTCCCCTACATCCTTTATTAACTCAATTGGATCTTCTTTGTCATGTCCTAAGCTCATGAAGTCATTTTTTTGTTGCAGATCTCTTATCAGAATCTGTATTGCACTTATTTCATATTAACACAAATATTCAAATTGACATGTATTTATTGTTTAAATGTTGGAATTTATTGTCCATTACTCCCATATACATCAACTCAATTGGATATTCTTTGTCATGTACCAAGCTCATGAATGCACTTTTTGTTGGAGGTCTCTAATTATAATTTGAATTGCTCTTGTTTCATATGAACAATTTTAATCTGTAGTACAGCTGAAAAACTTGATTGTGGATTGTGATATGATGGGGATCATTGTTTCCCTTTACTTGCATTTCACCTGAGAACAAAATATCACCCAAACACAATTGACAGTTTTAATGTCTAAAATCCAATATTTTATTTAATATGACAAACACCTTAATGTGATTCTAGATTTTTGTAGATCAAAAGTCTTATAGTATAATTACTATTGCTTTCTTTGTGGTATTGAATTTCTGCAATCTTAAGGTCAAGTTGTTTTTATTGATTATGCAAATTTTATGATTCCTTTGGCATATTTGAGATGCATAAAGGGCTGTGATTTATGAAAAATTGAAAATAGTTGCAAAGGTGAAGGGAAGTTGAAATATTTTCATATGTATTCGTTGCTTCTGTCTTTACAGGTTTCCCTCCAACATACTCAGTAAGATGAGCTCAGAACCTATATTTATGCAGAATCACATGGTGAGCTAGGGGTTATCTAGATTGGTTGCATAATATAACTTTCACTTTCATGTGGTAGGTAAGCATTATGTCTAAAATAAGGTAAAAATGTTGTGATCCTAGGTTTCAATATATAGCCTATCTTGAACCTACAATCATGTCAATCATATTGTTCCTGTTTTGAAAGTCTTCTACCTGGGTAAAATATTGCATTAGACATAGTCTAAAGTACCTTGCATAAATTTATTAAAAATGAATAGAAGCATAAAAGACAGAATAAATTGGATGTTGTAAGATTACTATTTACAGCAACTACATCAAGATATTTTTTGGCATTGTTTTCATAGCTTTTATTGAGAGCTGAATTATGAAATTTTCAAAGGTAAGGAATCTTTATTTTCTAAAAATATTGAATTCTCTCTTGGTGGAGTAGAACCCACTTAGTCAAGCTGTACTGCCTGGTGGAGTATAATCCTCCTTGTTGTACCCAAACCAATTTTTTTGCTTCATTAAGGCATTTTGCTTAGAATGGTCTAAACCTTGTCAAATGTCAAAAACATAGTTTTTGGGCAAATCAAGTATGGGCTTTGAGTCGGTGTGATGCCACGAAGGTACTGGAAAAATTTGAAAACAAAAAAATTAGGGTTTCTGGACCCCTATTTTTAGGTCAAAAACCTTAAAAATTGAAACTTGTCAGAATTGGCTGAAATTTGTTTTGATTGGCTTATTTTGCTTCACGATCACAATGGTGAAGTCAGATTCAGTTAAAACTCAGTTTAAGCTTGGTGGGTAGTTTTTCGTTTTTTTTTTAAGTGAAATGTTAGGTTTTCTGAGCTGAACAATGGCAGATGGCCAAGTGTCAGGTGTTGAAAGTTAAGCTCAAAACGCTTCGGTGATGTTTCTATGGCAAGTTTTGTCTGAAAAGAGGCTTCGTCTCAGAGGGGATTTTCAACGAGGTGAAAATGATGAATATTTTTATAACTTTGGAGCAAAAGCGCACCTGTGAGCCAGGGGCGCCCTTGATTTTGGAGGCCAAGATCAACTTTTTCAGGCATGTCATTTCCAGAGGGACTTCTCCGAAACACTCCTAGCTTCGCGATGAGCTAGCCAGCCAGTCCGACAGATCTGTCTATCACCTGAAACTGGAGATTGAATGCAAAATGAGGGAAATTGGAAATGACTAAGTCTGGAGTGAAAAGCGCGCCTCTCAGCTAGGGGCGCCCATCTTTTTGGAGCTTCAGATGAAGTTTTTTGATCGACACCTAGGAGGTTTTTCTCAGACTTGATCTGGCTTCGCAACGCATCCGTCAGCGGGTGAATTAGAGTTGCTGAGTTGCCGGTATTAGAGGTCAAACTTGGGTTTCAGTCACATTTAGAAATGTTCAAAAATGGCAAAAGCGCCCCTGCAGGCCAGGGTCGCCCAAGGTTTTGATGCCTTGAATACAGTCTGTTTGATGGTTTCAGGTGCTCATCCTGTCTGTGTTGGTTCCAACTTTCCGTTGCATATCTCGGCTGGGTCAGATGACTTCTCAGCAGCCTGTAGCCGGAGGTTTAGTGGATTTTAGCAGTTTGAGAAATGACCAAGTCTGGAAGGAAAAGCGCCCCTAGAGGCCAGGGGCGCCCATGATTTTAGGATGTCAAATGATGTTTTTATGAGAAGTGCTCTCCAAGAGCTCTTGTTCAGAATCCAGCCAGCTCTGCAGTGAGCCAGTCAGCTAATTCTGAAGTTTTGCCGGACACCGGGAAATGCGAAGTGAAGTGAGGTCAGAATCGCTATGAAAATAATGGAAAATGCATTGAAATTTTTGTAAGTTTGAGGTCAAAAGCGCCCTTGAAGGCTAGGCGTGCCCTGCTTTTTGAGGCCTGAGATGAATGAATTAAGGTTTGTCACCTCAAGGAGTCTTTTGTCAGATTTGATCTTGCTCTTCAATGAAACTATCGGCCAGTCAATCCGGCATGTTAGTCAATCAGAATCAGTGGTTAAACGTGAGCTCCGGTGAGATTTTCAAATTCAAATTTTCAAGAAATTGGCTAAGTCTCGAAAGAGGCGCCTAAGGTCAAAGGTTGATTTTTTCCGAACTCAAGAAAAGTGGTGCGCATGAGAGGTGGTTTCAGTTAACTGAAATTAGCTCTTCAGTTCAACTCTTTTCAAGTCGACTTCTTCTTGGCCTATTTTTAGTCTGTAATTGAGCGAGATCAGCTTGCATGCGCTAGTTGATTGAACTTCTGAAGGTGGCACCCTAATTAGGGCATATTCTTCTTTCAGTTAACTGATTTTAAAGCCAATTATAGGCCATGCGTGGGTTTTGAAGGTCCAGTTAGAGTTCAAGCGCACTTTCCAAGGCTGTGCATGCATTTGACACGCCTTTGAGGATAAATTCTCATATATTATGCATATGGCGTCCATTATTTCTCATTATGAGTTGATTAAAAACGCCTTTTCTTGAGCATAAAAATGATCTGAAGGTGCTACAGGTGTCAGAATTTAGCGTTCTTCGTAGCTGCAAATTCAGAATGTTCAAAGGAAGAATATTTCAGACTTTATTGTCCATTTGCATGCAGGTTTCATCAGATCTATTTCAAGCATAGGCGAATTTCTACAGAAGAAGATTTAAACAAAACACAACTTCTATCTTCTGTCTTATTTCCTCTATTCTCGTCTTAGGTATTCTTCACATGTCAAAGAAAATGACAAAATCTTTAGAAACGCATCATTTGGGTTTGTGTATTTCAGCATCAACGACAATACCCATGTCTTAGATTATTTTGTGAAAATTGCCCCACTGCCTCTATTCTAGAGCACTGTGCTTTTTTCCAAAATTTTCTTTGCATGTGGGCCTAAAACACATTTTTTTTGCAAATTTGTCGATCTGGGTTGTTTTAGAATTCAGTTCTACACAAAACCCATGTTCCTAATTTTTACGGGGAAAATTGCCCCCAGTGCCCCTAACTGCCAGTTCAAATCTCAACTAAAAACCTTTTTGCATGCAGGCCTAAATCTAGTTTTTTTGCAATTCTGTCGATCTAGATTATCTTAGAATTCGATTCTGCACAAAACCCATATCTTGGTTTTTTATCGAAAAAATTCACTTCCACTTGCCATTTTTAGCCTATCCCCAAGCTTTTTCAGCCTTTTCTAAAAGTTGTCCGAACATACCCAACTTTACAGTCTATAATCTAGTTTTTCAAAATGCAGTACAATCCCATAGATTACAAGGCCAAACAGGTCTTTGTTCATAATTTTTTGAAAACTACCAATACTGACTTGGGTCATGTTTATCCCGTCATCAATCTGAGTACATTGGAGGGTATCAACAACACTACAGTCAGGAATCTTGAGCGTTCGGGGTTACTTGCAGCAGCATCCATTCCCATCTCGGTCTTCGATCTCGAGTTTGTAATCACTTGCATCAAGCATTATGACTCGTCTACCAGACAAATCAGGTCACTCGATGGAAGGGTCGTTTGTAGCCTCAAACCGAGGGACATTGAGAAATGCTTTTCTATCCCTTCACATTTAGATCACTTTACAATATCCATTCCAGATTGCGACAGGATATGGGAAGAAGACAAGGACAAATCACAGAAGAAAGTGGCTCAGTGATGGTTAAAAGTTCAAAAAACAAACTTGTCGAAGAAAATTGGGCATGGTGAGTTAAAGGACGAGATTGCCATTTTAATAACTTTACTCTACCGGGTATCAGGTCGGGAAGACGCAAGCGTTTTCTGACCATGGATGTTCTACCTCATCTCTCGAGCTATTGACAAGAAAGAAACCTTTGACTGGGCAATGTTTATCAGTGAATGTCTTCACCACTAGATTACAGAGTTCCTAAGGAAGCATGAATTTCATATGGTGACTTTTCTAGTTTACTTGGTTGCGTTTCAAGGCAGCTTTAGACTATTAAAGACCCATGGAGTTCTTGGTGTTCAACGAGTGCACGAATACTACTCTCAGTTAGAGTTTTCGAAAGTTGAACAAGACTTTAAGGCGGTTAATGATCACTTTCTTATGAGGACAGTTAGGGATTTAGACAACGAGATGCGTGTTAGAATTTCCTCAAAGGCCAAGTCAACGATGGAGAGTTGGGTGGATTGGTTCATCCAATTCCCTACTTTCACATATATCCGTGTGTATGGTTACACAAAAGAGCCTCTGATGCTACCGAGGTACCCATCAGACAAAGTCCTTTTCATGGAGTTTATGAGACAAGCACACGAGGTTCACACTTTCCTTCGCAATCGACACAAGCTAGCTTTCACCTTTCCTTTCGGATAGGGTATTTACATGTGTAAGACAGCTGCTGATTGCAAGCTAATGGTGAACGAGTTAGAGAAACTCCGTCTCAAGTCTTTTCCGCAGAGGCATACCTATGATCCGTTGGGTCATTATTCAACATGGTTGGAGCAAAGCAATTCACATTCGGCAGCGCTTGAGGACTTCTGGATCAGCTGTGAGGATGATTTTGAGGTGCATCGACGTCATTACTGTAGGCTTACTCTCCCACATATTGCTGATTTTCTATCAGAAGATGTGGAGGGTTTGTCTGATGATGATGGAGAAGTGCTCCTCAATTTGTTCATTAAAGACCAACTCGCCAGCCACTTTGCCAACCTGATTGGTATGTTCCAGTGAATACTTCAATAAAGGATTTGTCAAAATCAGTTATTAAAACGAGCATGCACTTCCTTGAGCAAGCGGAAGCGAAGGGTAATTCCAACCACAAAGCCGCCAATAGTGATTTCTTCATTACCTTCTACTTCTAGGGCTTAAGCCTCGAGTCAAAGTTATCTTGAAACCGCTTGAAGGAGTCAAGGTTGGGGTGAATTCAAAAGGGTAGAGCATTACTAAACAAACAGGTCGAGAGAGAGCCAGTAGTTCCAGCAGAACCAGTAGTAGAGATTGAGGCTGATTCATCATCTCCAGGTCCACCTTTTTCACCTTCGTCATCTCCTATCAACATTGATTCGGAGCCTGAGTCTCCAGTACATGAGACCTTCATGCCAGTTGATCCGCTAGTGGTTGACATAGTAGGAGCAGCCCCTCTTCAAGAGAATGACGTGAATCATTCATCCTGGCTCGAGAGGTTGTTGGGTAGAGAAAGGCGTATGCCTTCATATGAGCTTGACTTGTCCAAGTTCGGTGATCCTTATCAGGACAGGTTGAATAAGAGGGCCAAGAAGCAGGTCAACATTGAGAAGAATCCTGAAACAGAGATTGTCATAGAAGTTGCTACACCTCCAGAAGGCAAGAATCTACATGAGGTTGATGTTGGTGACTTTACCTTCGTCAAAGCAAATCTAGGTAAGAGTACTCGACACACCGACGTGAGCCTATTCAAGGTCCTCGTGAGTAATCTGGAGGAGCATGTCATGAAGGATGGTGAAGATAAGGCAGCCCTCAAGGCTAAAGTCAGGCAAATCCGATAGTACATCTCGAGTTTGCTTCATGGGAACGTGGGGTAGGCACCTTTACTCCCGCAGCTTCGAGAGACGACAACAGATCAACAGAGGATTCGTTAATTGATTAATCGAGGAAAGCTTTTAGATACCTAGATTGAAGACTTCATCGTTGCTGGTCGACATCTCCTTACAGAGTTGTATCAGTTGAGGGTTGACGCACATAGTCTTCAAGAGAGGATTCAGGAGCTCGAGATATTCATAATAGAGCTTAGGACAAAGGATCTGGTTCTCATATCATAGTTTGCAGTTGCCTATGATGCCATTGAAGCAACAAAAGATAAAAAGAAGGTTTTCACTTGGAGAGAATTGTATCTTTGCAAAGTGGAAATGTATGACAGAGTTTCTGCTAAGATGGGCGTAATTCAAGAGAAGGTTGCTTCAGCTCTTCGATTTATCAGTGAGTTCATCACCTAGATCCCATGCCATTATTGGCGTGAAGATGGTACATACGCCGAGTTGGAGGCAGTTCAAATTGAGTTCGAGGAGTTGATTCGTGATAACCTAGGTGGAGATCCTGAGGCGTCTAAGTTGGAGGAGTTCTCAATGTTGACTATCAATTTCAAGAAGGTGACTACAGAGGTTAGAGACAGTCAAAGGGCGATCCAGGATGGAGATACATAATTAGACAGGCAGTTGATCATCGTGGACAGCGTCAGAGTGCCAGATGATGATACAATCGATAAATTCTTGGACGAGATGATAAACAGAGAGGGCTTGTAGTAGATGCCCAGTTGGATCCTGCAGTTATTTACGAGGATGTCAGAAGCAACAGTTAAATCAACGTCAATTCTTGAGTTTTCATTGTTGATATCAGGCACGCCTATCTCATTCTTGGAGATGTCTTCGCAGGAGGATGGAATTTTAGTTAGGATTAGTTAACTGATGGTAGTTATCAGTTAACTCTCTTTTTCAACAAGGACGTGCATGTTGCACATGTCCAATTAGTCTTGTTTGTATCGATTAACTTATGGTAGCTTTCCAGTTAATTGTATAGTTTCTTTTATTTAGACTTAGATGAATAAAATCTCGCATGCTGCGAGACTGTAGTTGACTCAAGATGATTTTAGGGTTCCTACACCTTTGATGTCTATAAATAAGAGCATTCAGCTCATTTGTAAATAACTTTTGCATGCGATAGCAATATATGCTAAGCCCACCTTGCCTGTAATATTGTTATTCTGTATCTGTTTATGAGTGATTACTGTATTAATGAATAGTTGTGCCACCTTGCCTTCATGTTATTACTATGGTGTTTGTTCGAATCTTAGTTAAATGGAGTTGCTAGTTTGATCGTTCATTGTATGCGTGTTTCGATTATACAATTCACTGTCCTAGTTGCTTACCGTGTGTTTTGTGTCTAATAAGCCTATTCAGATGAGCAAATTGCTGTGCCACCTTGCCCTCATGTTGCAAATTTGTACTTAAAGCTTATCGTTTTATGTATGTGTTAATAAACTTCTTCCCAGTTGAGCAAATCTTTGTGCCACCTTGCCTTCACGTTGTGAATCTGTACCTGAAGTTTGTCGTGTAATCACATTCCTGCTCCTTTTACTCATGCTCTGTTTTCTTGAGGAGATTGGATAGTTTAGAGCTTTTAGGTTTTAGTTGTAGTTAAGACTTGCGAAACCAGAGAAAATCCTAAATCCTTAGTTGCAACATCCTTGGTTTTCTTAACCTTGTGCCTCTTCCAGCTGAGTCAAAAAGATAGGATTTAGAATACTTTACTTTTTCACGCATATCAGCAAAAGAGGGAGCTTCCCCTCCTAATTTGAAGAGCAGTCATTACACACTGTGCATAGCTGTCCGTACCAACTCACACTCCAGAGGTGTTAATTGTTACACCAACACTCTTATAAAAGAATGGCACTTTGTGGAGTAGAGCCTGCTTGGACAAAAATACTTCTTAGTCAACTTGGTGTAATGGCTCAGCTCATTTTAGGTTGTTTCCAAAGAAAGAGAAGTTGATCATCTAATCTTACTCAATTAGGAGATTCTACCTATAGGAGCTGTAGCATTATATTGTTTATTGTAACGAAGAAGAAAAACAGCATCATAAGGGTAACATATACAATTTTTTTCCACAACTAATTGTATTGAGCAACCTGAATAAGGGATATGTCTTTATCAATATTATGAGAATCACTCCAAATGACAGTCCTAATTTTAACTAAAGAGTACAACACCCTCGAGGAACTATGAAAGGCCTTGCCCCTTGAATTATAAGCCATAAAATAGAGAAACCTATGTTCCTTGGGGATGTTTCCCTTGCCCTTTTGGACGTGTACCCATATTGGGGATGTTCTAGGGATAGAGGGACACCTTGGAAACGTCCCCTTGCTGTCCCCTAATCATCAACATCAATCGGAAATGTTGTAGAAATGGGTGGGAAATGACATCAGGTAATTATGGTCAGCTGGCTGTCCCCTATACAAAAAAGTCAGAGAACACAATTTGTTTTCCTAGATTGAATTAAAAATTAAAATTATGTCTTGTGTTGTGGGCCCCCATTCTATACTCAACCCTAAATGTACAAAACATAGCTCCCTTGTCCATACCAAATCCTATTTACATACCGATTTTTTTTTTCAGTTGTAGACTTGAAGGAGGAAAAAAATAATATTTTGAAGAACAAGACAACTTGAGGTATCAAGAAAAACTAGGGCAGCAATGTGCAGCATTAGTGAGCACTTAGGAGAAGTAGGGCAGTACTCGAGGTAAGTGTTTTTTTTTCTTTTTGGATTTGTTTTTCAAAGTTTCACAACATGAATTTTTGAATTTTTTTGTTTTATATTTTTAGATTGTACTTGCTTTTTTTTTCACAAAACAACATGGGTAGTAGTAGAAATAGTAGTGAACATGAAATGGAAGAAATAAATTGATGCAGTCATGGATGGAGGGTCCAATTAGGACTATCCAACCATGCAGCCTTAACACAAACTCACACACATTCTATGCACAATGATACTTGAAAGCAACACATTCTTATGGCAATCAACTTGATTCAATATATGTATAATCAACAATTAGAATTACATTCTTAGTCTCTACCACAATGGGTTTACAACATGCTAGGTCTTAGTCATTTGATTACAATGTGATATCATTACTTCCATGTTAGTGCAATCATGAACATTAGCTTCCTCAGGCTATTCTGAAAGATCCCTTACCAATTCAACCCTGAATTTTTCAGTTTTGCCCTCTTGCCATAATGTCAAACAGTTGTTGTGCATGGTCTGATTTGGTTTTGCTGATTGTTTGTTTGAGTTTCATTGCTTGTTTTTCATTGCAAAATCATAGAGGAAAGCATAGAAATGAAAGAGAACTATTGCATAAGTGAAAGACAGCAATTGCAACTCAATGTAATCCCTTTTATTCAAATATATCAGATCTGATTACAAGTTTCAAAGGTTTGATATACATTATATCAGTCTGTAATAACAGTTTAAAACCCTTATATAATGCAATATTTGACTACCCAAAATGATAAACATATACCCGAATGTATAGCTCTAATTGTAGCTTGATTATTGAAGTCAGATCATGAATCACTTCATTGTTACAACTTCAAACGGTATGGCTGAGTATGATGACGAAATAAGTGTTGTAGAGGATCACCAATAGGCTGGAAATAATGATAAAAATTAGGAACATCAACCTTTTACCAAACGCTAGGTGCCTCCCAAAATACCCAACAAGCAGCCTCAATCATAACTCCACAAATAAGGTACCAAATCGAAGATAAATTGTTGCCGTGGAAGAATATGCAATAAAATCAAATACCCATGTGCCTTAGCTGCCATAAACTATCAAAATCTGCAAAATATATATCTGAAACTCATCCAAATAAGCCCAAATGAAGACCTAAAGTAGGCCCTCCCCAAAGGTGAACTGGGTTCTCGTCCAATCCACGATAGCCTTTGAGAGTTTTCGTTCCCAGAAGGCTGAAGCAATGCTGAAACCCTTCTCCAGAGCTCAAACCTGCAAAGTGTTTTGTAAAAATGAAAGTAGAATGCTCAAAAAGGAGCCCAACACATTGCTTTATAACCTCTCATGGACTTTTTTAATAAAAGTCAATAAAATAATTTTCTTGAAGGTAATTCCTCATCCAAAGAAAAGGGCCACTTTTTGAAAACAACTTGAGTTGTTAGGATGGGGGCACTTTTCACTATTCACTTTATGATTTTCAATTACTATTCACTTTTTACTATTCCCATAAAGCAAACTTTAATTTTTCACTTTATTAATGGATTCATCAACTGAACTCCAAATTGAAAGATTCGTAAGGCTCCCAGCAAATCTCCACAGCCCCCGGTTGGGTCCCCTAACCATTTTGCTGACCTACGAGAACCCTAATAGTAGGCCAACCTCCACTATAGTCTGAGCTGCCTAAGGAAGGGACATTACAGTCCTCCCTTCTCGGGATTGCTTGTCCTCAAGCAATCGTATGCCAATCTGCGACTCCACTCTGATATATAGGCCATATAACTATAACTCCTGAAGCAACTTACCATGATCACTGAGTACCGATACATCATCCATGTCAATACCTGGATCCCAAATCAACCTATCCATTCGGCTATAGATATCTATCATGACACAATCATCACATACCATCCACACATCAGATAAATCCATGCCATACTCCAGGTTCATCAAATAGATATGCCTCCCCGCACCCCCAAGCAGCTGATTAGTTGATGTAGACTCTAAAGAATCGAGAAGTGTCATGGAGTTCCAAGTAGGACAGCTACTAACCCATGACAAATCAATGGAGATGAAGTCACCAATCAACAAATAGAAAGCTGCCACATCATAAAAAATGGTGACATAACCAAAGTTGAGTTATGGATGCCTTCAACACCCATCAAAGACAACTCTTGAGTGGCTGGTTCACTCTGGGTGTCATCAACAAAATCACCAACTAAAAATTCCAAAGTCTTCATTAAATCATCCAAATGACATGTCTCATCACCTTCCCAAGTGATTAGGGGTGGAAGTGGCTCCAAGAGGTCTTCAACACTAAATGTCACAAAGCTGCAAGGTTCCTCATTGTATGATTCTTCAATCCTTTCCTCAACTTGTTCAACCCCAACACCTTTTGCCTTGTCATCTTGTACCCTAGGAGTAGCTGCTATATAGGACTGATTTTCTGAATTATGCAAGGAGTGATTATGCCTACTCAAAAGTCGACAAAGATTAACAATCTTTCTATCTTGATTCCTCACCAATTGGATGGCCATGCCTCTAATTCTAACCATTTGTAAACAATCTTCTTTTATCAACTCCAAAGCCTCTTTGAAAGGGTGCAAATACAGATGAGAAATACTATGTCCCATTTCTTTTTGTCTTTCCTCTCTTTGGGTTGTCCAGATGATATTTTTTGTGCTTGCTATCCATCCTTCTTGTTTTTCTGTCATGAATTAGAACAATAGTATGCAATTTGTTAGTATAAAATGTGCCAACCCAAGTGTATGAAGGTAGAATACTATCATTAGACCCATCTTTGACAAAGGCATAGTGATTTCCATCACTATAAACTGTTCTAAACATTGCTGTACCAAAACTGAAGTCACACATTTCAATACCCAGCAATGAAGAATCGTGATCAAACCATAGAGAATAGTCTATCAAACAATCCACACATTCCCATATGGAATTCTCATTAGTATAAAATTGTATCAACTCAATGGTTTGACCCAGCCTATCAAAAGGAACCAATGTACCTTTACCTTGCAAATCTGAATTACCACCCTCTTCATTGCCACATTCATGCCTGTCATCAATGGCTGGCCCATGATGATCAAGCACAGCTGATTGCCTCATTTTTTTTACCATCTCTAGATGCTGTTTTGCTTGAGCAGCCATTAGCTTAGCTTTCTTTGCTTTCTTTAGCCAAATGTTAAACTTCTCTTGTATCTTTTCCACACCTTCAAAGGTCCGATATACAAAATCAGATTGTGTAGTGCCCTGTTTTTCAACAAAATTACCATATCCCACACTCCAATTTTGTATGTCATCATTAGTAGACCACAAGTAACTATCATCCAAAGGTGTTAGCATGTCTATCTCATGAGAATGCAAAACCATAGGACTGCTGTCCTCAAACAAATCAGGTATAATGTCATACATGTTAGAGCAAATGAACATACTCTTAGCTGTCCCATCCTTTGTCTCATTCTTTAGTGCCTTAAGCACAATGTGTTTACCCATGTGAGTAAACTCTAACACCATTTTGTTGAGGTCTTGGACAAACCTTCCAAGAGATTTCAACCATTGAATACCTAACACCACTTCATTCTCTTTAATGTTGATAATATCAACTACAAACTCAAGATTAGAGAAATCCTGCTCCTCATCATGTATGGGGTGGTGTATGTTATGATTTTCTTTGGATTGATTTATTGCTGTTGTTCTGAAGTAAACAAATTCAGTCCTCTTGGAAGAAACAACATCAAAATAGCCATGCTTAACCAATGCATCAGGTAAGCTATCATTTGGAAGCTCATTGTCACCAATTACTCCGTGAATAGGGTTTGCAAGTTCATGTAAATGAAAAAGTATAATGTTGCTGTCCCCAACTAGAGATTTAGGACTGATTGTACCTTTTCTTTCATTACCCTGGAAATCTTTAATGCCAGAGCACACTTGCATACACTTGGCAGCCCAATCTTGTAGCATATCAAGTTTTGAAGACATGAAATCCTTATATTCAATCAAAGTATCAACATCATAAGGGTGAGGCATCAACATACAATTTGATTCATGTTCTATTCCCACTGCTGTTATAAACTCATATTGTTGGCAAGTAGAAGTTCCCACCACCACCTCATGCATATCTATCTTGGACTCATGCTCATGTGATGTCAAAATATTGCTGTCCCATTTTCTAATCCATACCATCACCTCCATAACTGATATGCTTTCCCTTACTAGCAAACTCCAAGGTGTAGTATGCAAGATGAACCAACAATTATCAAATTGCAAGATCTTCTTAGTAAGAAACCTCCAAGTCTCCCTAATCAGCTCTCTAAAACAAAATGCTTCATATGATCTTAGCAATTGTCCTTTCATTGTAGATGATGCATGACTAACCATAATGAAACAAATAATGTTCCATTCCACACAAATGGATATAACAGTTGTGGCTGATCCATCAAGTATGTGACCAATATCATCATCTTTTTGAGCTTTCAAGGTCCTCTCCAAAAGAGGAAAGTCATAAACTTCATGATGCCAACTAGACCAACACAACTCAACATGCTCTTCTTGTGGGGTTACCTCAAGAATCTCTTCCCTTGTATATTCAACTTCCACACATTCTTCCTTTGAAAGAAATAAGGATCTAATGTGTGATTCTCTTTGTCTTCTTGTATTATCTATTAGATTGCAACTTTCCTTAACCACTTGTAAGTGTTGTCTTGCTTGGGCAGCAAGCATCTTGGCCTTGTTTAGCTCTTATAGACCACCCATCACACAACCATTGTGTCCTTTTAACATCTTCCACAGTATGGTGAACAAAATCAAGACCTTTGTGGCTTGGATCCCCAACATATATCTCATGTGTAACATTCTCAACTTGAGTACCAACATAGGAAGATGCAGAAACATTATTACCTTCATGTGAAATGGATGCTACCTCATGATTATAGCTGTAGTTGCAAAAGTCATAATAGGTGTCATACCTAGGTATCATGTTTACAACATCTCTAAAGGGCTGGTCCATGACTGTAATCTCTTCCACTTTGTGATCACAATGAAGACTCAATGGTGCAATAGGTGACTCCTCATGAACCAAAGTTTTAACTTCTTTACGACTCTCACATACTGATTGATTTTTGCATTGAACATGATCACTAGTAGGCTGCAGATCACAAGCAAGTGATTCCTCTTTCTTTCCTTGTTCTTGCACCTTTAGCTCTCCTTCTTTCTCGATGCTTTCTTTGCTATCTTTTGATTTTTCTTCATGTGTAGGTTATGTGACATTATTGGAATCAACTATCACACTAGAAGATGCTTTATGATCACCCAAAGAGTCCACACCATTGCTATCCAAAGCACTGACATGAACTATGCTAGCCTCTAATGTAGGAGCCTCTTGTGAAACCTCTTGCAAGGATGATGTAGACAAATCATTACCCAAGGCTGTCCTAATGCCTTCTTGATTCAAATCAGCATGTCTATCAAATTCATAATATAAATTTTTGCATACCTCATTGGAACTTGAAGACACCCAATCATTCTCATGGAGAGTTGTATCAACCAAATGTGAAGATTCTCTAAACAATTCAGAAGCTATAGTGTGATACTCCTTCCTTGCATGCTCAGTCTTGTGGCAAAGATTCGGGTGCATGTCCATGTAGTCCTTGAAAGCAAAACTCTCCTTAACACGTTGAGGAAGAATGCTATACTCCTCAAATATGCTAATCACCAATGCTTCTTTGTTTTGTGCTGTTCGGCTTTTGCTAGTAGAAAGTGAGGATGATCCTTTAGAGAGTCGCAACCTTGAAAGTGAATCATTTAAATGCTGCAATTTTCGTATGGTCTTGTATTGTGTTTGCTCACTTTGTTTCCATGCCTGTTGATTGCCAAACAATCTTAGCATGATGACCTTTTTCGCTGTCCCAACTGAAAGCCAAATCCAAACTGACTGGTGCAAAACTAATTTCACACCAATTGAATGCAATCATTACCCAACAGGCTGGCAAGATTATGGCTTTGATACCACTGAAAGATCCCTTACCAATTCAACCCTGAATTTTTCAGTTTTGCCCTCTTGCCATAATGTCAAACAGTTGTTGTGCATGGTCTGATTTGGTTTTGCTGATTGTTTGTTTGAGTTTCATTGCTTGTTTTTCATTGCAAAATCATGGAGGAAAGCATAGAAATGAAAGAGAACTATTGCATAAGTGAAAGACAGCAATTGCAACTCAATATAATCCCTTTTATTCAAATATATCAGATCTTATTACAAGTTTCAGAGGTTTGATATACATTATATCAGTCTGTAATAACAGTTTAAAACCCTTATATAATGCAATATTTGACTACCCAAAATGATAAACACATACCCGAATGTATAGCTCTAATTGTAGCTTGATTATTGAAGTCAGATCATGAATCACTTCATTGTTACAACTTCAAACGGTATGGCTGAGTATGATGACGAAATAAGTGTTGTAGAGGATCACCAATAGGTTGGAAATAATGATAAAAATTAGGAACATCAACCTTTTACCAAATGCTAGGTGCCTCCCAAAATACCCAACAAGCAGCCTCGATCAAAACTCCACAAATAAGGTACCAAATCAAAGATAAATTGTTGCCGTGGAAGAATATGCAATAAAATCAAATACCCATGTGCCTTAGCTGCCATAAACTATCAAAATCTGCAAAATATATATCTGAAACTCATCCAAATAAGCCCAAATGAAGACCTAAAGTAGGCCCTCCCCAAAGGTGAACTGGGTTCTCGTCCAATCCACGATAGCCTTTGAGAGTTTTCGTTCCCAGAAGGCTGAAGCAATGCTGAAACCCTTCTCCAGAGCTCAAACCTGCAAAGTGTTTTGTAAAAATGAAAGTAGAATGCTCAAAAAGGAGCCCAACACATTGCTTTATAACCTCTCATGGACTTTTTTAATAAAAGTCAATAAAATAATTTTCTTGAGGGTAATTCCGCATCCAAAGAAAAGGGCCACTTTTTGAAAACAACTTGAGTTGTTAGGATGGGGGCACTTTTCACTATTCACCTTATGATTTTCAATTACTATTCACTTTTACCTATTCCCATAAAGCAAACTTTAATTTTTCACTTTATTAATGGATTCATCAACTGAACTCCAAATTGAAAGATTCGTAAGGCTCCCAGCAAAACTCCACAGCCCCCGGTTAGGTCCCCTAACCATTTTGCTGACCTACGAGAACCCTAATAGTAGGCCAACCTCCACTATAGTCTGAGCTGCCTAAGGAAGGGACATTACATATTCTCCATCTTCTCACTCTGCTCTGAACTAGTTAGACTTGTTCTGGTTGTTGGATCTTTTCTTGCTCTTGTTGCTTCTTTGCAAATGAACTAGACTTCTTTTTATAGTGAATCTTTGTGTAGAAGGTTCTTAGTTGTCTTGGATGTGAATTATGATTCCAAAATTCATGCAGTCCTAAGAACGACTTCTTGGAACCAATAAGACTCCTCAAATGATTAAACCTTGGTGCAAGGCCCCTAAAACATGCAGATCTCTTTGAGTTGATTTGGCATATCACATCATCAAATGATCATGAAATGAGAAACAAACATGTGGGAATGTATGTGGTACCCCACTACTGTTCTAGATAAAATTGCAAGTCAAAATGACTAAATGTGGTACTGTACTAGAAGATCTGTTATGCTAGCTTGAGTGCTTAAATGATGACTATTTTAGAAATTCAAAAGGAAATAATCTAAAAACAAAAGCAAGTGAAGGGAAATAGGTTTTGTTGATGCAAGATGGCTTGTTGGCTTGAAATGCTCCTACATTAAAAACCTTGATAAGTGATTTGTGAGCATAGTGCTCCCGAGTGATAGAATCACCCCTTAGGCGAGTAACCAACCTCAATGCACCCTCAACATATGAATAGACTTCTAGGATCAGCTCAATGTTGTTTCTCCTTCCGCCTCTACCAGTCCTAAACAAGGAACTAGGACATACCCCAACTTCCACATTTCAGCCTGCACTTACCATTCTCTTCAAGTGTTCTTTCGTCCTCCACTTAACTCTTCTAGAATTGAATCGCTTCCACCAATAAAATCTCCTATAACTCTCAATCTCTAACCTTCTCAACTCAAACCATCTCATATTATCCTAAAAATTTTGCACTCTATCCAATTTTTTGGTTTTTCCTTATCCTCATATTGTATTCTGCCCTGTGATCCATCTGTATTTACTATTTCCACTCCTATAGCAATATCATGCTGCATACTCTCAACTTCCTACACTTTTTGGATCTAGATTGTTTACTGTTATCCCAAATACAACTGCTTCTATCTGTTTGCTACCATCCTCCAAAATCTTACAACTGCTATATATTCTGCTAGTCCACATTTGCCACAAAATTTTATATCATCTTTCCCTTCATATTCATCTTCTTTACTATTGTGGTACAAACCAATACTTGTTTCAATCATCCAATCACTTTTGACACACTCCCTATTACTTTGTTTAAGAAATTCACCTTCTATAATCCGTTCTTTATTACTACATATATTCTAGTTACCTCCTATACTTTTGCAACTTCTGCATTGTTCTTTACTTCCAAATTTCCGTCTTGTTTCACCTTTGTTTCTTTCTTTTGTACATTCACCTACTATCACTTCAATTATCCAATCTGTCTTCTGGACTCTGTCACCTATCTTTGATCTTATCTTCACATCATTCGCATTATCGCCTTTCCACTCATACTCTTCATTTATTCCAAACAACCATACCATCTCTTTATCTGTTATTGATTCTAGGTTATTGTTGTTATTCCTACAACTCTGAATTCTATTACTGAAAAAGAAGTACTCATCTTTTCCTTCATTCAAATCATCATGAACACCTTCTTGAAACCTTTCTGTGGTGCCAAAAATATCTCCAACATGTCTCTTCCCTATCTCTTGATGAAACTCTCCACTTGGTGGCCATCCTAGAGGTATAACATTGAACACCATGCTATGCTTATCCAAAATAGACCAATTATTATCATGATGAAGTACATCTCACCGATGGATGAAGCCATGGTTGTCTCCATTCGATGTGTGGTCCAATCTACTTGTTTCATTTTCTTAGCTCCATCTTCAATGTGTCGAAGTATTGCCTCTTTTCCCTTAAATTTCTACTCCATAGTGAACTCTCCAATAGAATATAGCCATTGGATGCCCATGCTATGTTAGTCTCTCTTAAACTCATGACATAGAATTCATTGCACCTCTTGTATCTATCCAATGTGATGGCAAGTTGTTGTGCCTTTATGGTGAAAGGAAAGATGAAGGCATCTTGCGATATCTCATTCTTTGTGAATACTCCTTCATACATCCAAGGGTGGCAAACCTATTTGTAGCTTGATTCAAAAACACCATACCATGTTTAGTTAGAAATTCACGAATATCAAAATGACATCTATTTTGCTTATTATCTTCCAACATCGAGTATGTTGTTGTCTCAACAGTTATGACTATCTCCATTAGGCCTTAATCTATAACTTTGTCTTCAAGTGTAGAACTTAGCTCCATGGAGTGACTTATGAACAGCGAGCATTGATCCTTCACAACTTTGTTAGAATTCACAACATATTCCATATGATTCTTCATGATATTTCTTTTTAACCAAATACATGGGATGGAGAATTCAGTAGAAATAATGATATTGACCTCATCAAAGCCTTCAGATCGTTCTTGTACCTCAAAAGATCACCCAGATCCCATATGCAAAAACAATTTTGAACTTGAATCAAAGAAGCAATATGCTCTATGCTGCAAGTTGTATCCTTCACCCTATCACCCCTTTTAGAATGCTTTCCATGATCATAGGAATCTTGTAATGATAGTATGGATCAATTAATCTGAAATATGACTATCCTTTCCATACCTTGGGCTATACTCAAAGTGCTTACCTTTTTTTGTTGAAATAGAAATTGAGCTATCCTCAACACTTCCATCCTTGTGACTCAAAATTCTTGAGTTAGGATCAACCAAAATATTCTCCTTAATTGCATGCTTGTTTACATAGCTGCTTTTAAAATCAACCACATATGGCAATGACTCACCCTTTGGAAGATTGATGGATAGTTCACGATTTTGTACATCTTCATTCATCTTGGGCTCTTCACATCCAACAAGTGATGTCTTTACCTACTTGACTTCATCAATATTTTTCTAACATATACAATTGTTAGAAGTTAATAAAACATCTTTTAACAAATGATCTTTACCTTCAACGTTCATGTGGAATCCCTTCTATTTGCTCAATGGATTGTTCCGTAGCTGTAATGTCCCCTTTCTAGTGGAAGCACTTCGACCTAAATCTTGCACTCAAAGTGTTTCTCAAAGATACATTAGAAGCGTTAAAGATCAATAAGTTTCAGTGATGATATCTAATAAGATCAAAAATGATATAAACATTTCATTCTTGTCAAAGGGTTACTCATTTCTTCCTTATCACTCTTATGAATGATTCTTCTATATTATATTTCATAAGTACAGTAGGGTAGATATTAAACGTCTATCAAGATCCCAAAGATGGTATTCTATTGTACCATTTGTCATCACATAAATGAATAGAGTCATTATTACTTATAAGACTCAATAATTGCTGCAAGCATCATTATTTGCACAATCGTGTATATATATTATCTAAATAAATATATACTATTATTTCTAATTGACTCAGTTTATAAATACATATATATCTTTATTTTTATGTACATATGTATTCTATTTAAATATTTATATATCATTATTATAACTTAATATATATATATATATATATATATACCCATGTATTTGTATTTATACTTCCTGCTCACTGCCTTATCAAATTTCTGACTGAACAGTTCATAAATTCGTCATTGATAATTCCCTTCTTCCTTATTTACCTTCCTTTCTACCACATTCTTATCCTCTATTTTCTAATGCTTTTCCTCCATGCCCCTCCTCTTTCCTATGTTCTTCTTTTATATATCCCTTCATCTTCAGATAATTGCATCTCTTATGGAGGGTCATGTCTTTAATGACAACCAGATTTTCTCACCCCAAATGGCCTTCATAATAAATAAATAATTAATTAATAAAAGAGCCGATCCTTTTATGTGAGTTGGCTTGTTTTATTAGTCGTCATATGTAGAAGATCGCTCCTCCTGGAAACTATCATCCCTCCCATAATACAAAGTCTATATTATATTACTTTATCAGTCTATTTCCAAGGCATATATGTTCCCTTAATTTGCAATATCTTTGATTTATCAGCTTCAGCGCTAATGAGATTCGTTGCTTCTATATGGTTTATGTAAATACTAAATCGCTACCTCCTTTATCTTTATTAACTGCCATACATAAGTTGTTACTGCCTTTATTATATTATATGTTATGGTCGTTCATAAGGTAATTATATCACATGTGACAAATTATTATATTTGCTGCCTAGCGTAATTCACAGCCTATAGGGTATTTGTGAATACTTTATGAGGTTGGTCTTTTTTAAAGACTTTCAGCGCTTCTTTAAGGGGAGTCAGCCTCCTATAATATCTAATAATATTTAGTTTATAAAATATAAAATATATTATATCATAATGATTATAATTATGATAAGAATAATATTTGATAATATTTATATTCATATCATATAATAATATTTAAATTGTCAATGTTTATATATATATATATATTATATTTTAATTATAATATTGTTTAATATTATTTCTTAAATATAGGATTATTCAATTTGACTTCATTGTTTCATTATTATAATATGGGTCATTCTAAAATTTATATTGTGATTACAATATTTGTCTATGATAATCGTGGTTTAGATAATAATGAAAAACTATTAATATTATATTTATGATTATAATATTATGATAATCATAATTATTATATTTAATTGTTTTTATATTTTGATATCTCTGGTGTTACACTTTCGGGGACATGACAGTAGCAATGTCTTGTGGCTTTGATTTTGATAGTTTTTCATGGTTCTTGATTTCTTCCTTAGCCTTTTCTTGTGTTTTTGATTCTGACCTTTCCTCTTCCTTCATCAAATCCTTTTTCATTTCTCTTTTGTTTTCTTTGAACATCTTCAAGAATTCTTCAAAGATAATATAAGATTTGTAAATGGCGGGCTTTTCATCATATTCCTCAAAAGCAAGAAGTTTGACCTTGTTTTATCACACTACACCTCTAATCATGCCTCTTGAATAGGATCCTTCTTTTGTCAGCTTCTAAACCGATTTAGATCTTTAAAATAGATAATACATTGATCCAATAATTGGTCCTTAAAATCCGGGCTCATATTTTGTGCTTGTCATCTTGTTCTTTTATCAATTGTTTCAAGATGATCTCTAGCTTTTTCTTATCTTTCTATACTTGTATCAGCACCTTTTCAATAGGATATATATCTTCTTCCCTTGGCAAGAACTTTACTTGAAGAAACATAGGTCACTTGTTCCGATCCATATTCTCTCTCTTTTGATAGTACCCAAGCTTTCTTTCACTTATTTGTCGATTGTAGATCTGCACTCAAATGTTAGCTCTTTACCCTATATGTTGGCAAGATCTAAGCTTTGATATCGCTATAATGTCCCCAATTAGACAACGTTAGGAAATAGGCAATTTTTCAAACATGTGCAAGCTGAAACAATAATCAACTGCCAAATGTTGATTCCAAACCCTAACTGATCAGCACTAATACAATATTTCAGAACCCTTGCAAATCAAATATGTAACTTCAAACAGCTAATTTAAACCCTCACAATGATGATATACAACTTCACATGCATCAATTGTGGCAGATTTGAAATGTATAAGTCAAAATACATCAAATGCAATTGCTGGTTATGACTGACATAAACCCTAGGCTGCTAGATTGTGTCATGTCCCTGAAATTGTAACATTGAAATATAAAACATCAAAAACAAGATAAACAAAATACATATTAAAAAAACATTAACTATTTAACTTTCTTATTATAACTATCAAAGATAATATTATAATTATAAATATAAATATAATATTGTAATACTGAAATATAAATATCAAATACTATGCACCAATATAAAAGATTTTAATAAATTGAAATAAAATAATAATAAGGATATTGGCAAATTATTTTATTACTATTATACTTGAGCAAATAACTGAATATCAAAAATAAATAAATAAAATGTAATTCAAAACTCATTGTATAACTACCAATAATTACATCACAATTATAATTGTTATTTTTTAAAATATAACACTAACCTGATATTTTAAAAGTTATCACAAACTAAAAACATATTAGAATCAGCAATTATCATGAATTTACTGAAGTGGTGCGATCCTCAAGAAGAATGAACCACTCTAAAGTCACGTCCCTTGATGGGGAAAGACAACGCATATTTAAGGAAGGAAATTCATATGGTGGTAAAAGGGGAGGCATTGAATAAAGGAGAGACTCCAAATCTGATCACCGTGGATAAGAATAGAATAAAGAATAAAAATATATTCTGAAATAAAAGAAACACAGTCAGCAATCTGAAAGTCTACCATTTACAATTATTGTGAGTAAGGTTAACATGATTATCAATTTGTATGTAAATAAATATATATAGATATAGGTATCCATGACAAGAAATTATTGTAGATTGAAGTCAGTTGGGAATAATAATATATATATAAATTTATATAGAATATATAATTATATTATTTAATATATATATATATATATATATATATATATACACATTTATGTCAAAGAGATTATTGCAAATTGAAATCAATTAGATGTAAGGGATATGCATATATATACATTATTTATGATCATGTAATAATGATGCTTGCAGCAATTATTGAGCCTTATAAGTAATTACGGTCTTAATATAAAAATGAATAGATTAATATTTACTTATATATGTTTTTTATCCTATGATCAATCAAAGGTAAGATTTAAGGAAGGCGATTAACGAATAAAGGGTCATGGGAAGACATTGTGGTTCAGGTGATGTATTCACTTAGCAATAATATTTAGCATATTTTGAATATAAGAAACTGATATTGCTAATTTGATCAATGGTGTTGCTAGACTCATTGATTGTATTGTAATTGGCCTCATTGCATAGACTATCGGGGGAATACACATATGATAATAATTTAAGGAATTCACTCATATGACTCCTCTTCAATGTGGTGCTCAACGCTAATGATAAAATCAGCAATTAAATTTTCAATAGATTTTGAAAAAAATCACTTGGACTTCTTGGATCACAAACACAACATTTGCTTGCAAATCGAATCACTCCAAATCTGAAAACTGAAATGAAATTGCCAAAATCAGCTCACATGCAATAACATTATTATCTCCCTTTCTTAATCCTTTAGCTTATGGGAAATGAGGATAGGCTAGAGGTCTTCTTCGTCAAATTCTGAAAAGGGGACATGACAGTTGATTTCCATGGTTTTATATTTGATTTGAGAATTAGGTGGCATCCAAATGTTAATTGTAAGTCTTTTCAGTTTTACTTGTGTTTTTTCTCCCTATCCACTTATGGACTTGTTGTGACCTATTTCACACATCGCCCCATTGCAAATGGGGACCCCCAAGTTTTGGTTTCGCCCTCTGCGTTACCAGTTTAGAGTTCAAAATTTGAGTGTTTTTGAGAGTCAGTCCGGCCAAGTTAAGAGTTTGAACCCGTTTGTGTGCCTAAACGTCATGGAAGGGCTTAGAAGGTCCGGAAGACGAGGATTGCCTATGCTTTTGGTCATTTCTGACACTTCCTATTTTTTAGGGATTCTGCTTTTTTGCTTTTTGGTATTTTTAGGCCATTCTGGGGTTCCTATTTTTTAGGGATGCTTTTTGCTTTTTCTAGTTTTAGAAAGTTTCTATTTTTGGATCCCACTGAGCATGAAATCAATACGCCTCCAGAAGTCATCATGAAAATCAAGGTGAATGGTGAAAAGTTTGCAAAAATGGCTAAGTCTGGCCAAGTGCGCCCATGAGAAGAAATGGCAGGCCAAGCATGAAGTCCGCCCTTGCCTTTGGCATGCCAAAGACAGGCAATGGCGAGCCAAGGCTGAAGTCCGCCATGGCATGAGAGACCTCCAAGTCCGCCCATGGCTTGAGGAAGGTCAAAGTCTGCCCTAGAAGAAAATGGCAAGACCAAGGGTCAAGTCCGCCCAAGAAAGGAAGAAGTGGACGGAGAGAGAAGAGGCCAAGTTCGCCATGTCTTGAGGGGGGTTGAAGTCAGCCCTTGGAAGGAAGTGGATGGCTTGATGGAACATGAAGTCCGCCCATGGGAAAGCAAGGTCAAAGTCTGCCCCAAAAGGTCAATGGAAGCAAGTCTCCAAAGTCTGCCCAAGCCAAGTAAGTGGCAAGACAAGGGGTGAAGTCCGCCCAAGGTAAGACAAGAGGTAAAGTGCGCCTATGGCAAGGTAGAAGGTCAAGTCCGCCATAGAGAGAAGGGATAAATGGAATGACCAAGTGCCAAGTCCACCCTAGGCACAAGAAGACATGAAGTCCACCATAAGGGAAGGGGATGGCAAGACATAGCACCAAGTCCGCCCTTGGACAAGACAAGGATAAAATGCGCCATAGGCAAGGAAATGTGAAGAAATTTTGCTGAACATAGGAAAATAAAATTTTCTAAGGCATGAAAAATGGAGAAATGCCTAGAGAGAGAAGAGGTTAAGCAAGCACGAAGGTCACTCCTCGGCGTAACGGAATGAAATTTCTTGGCAAGAAAGGAAGAGTGTAAGGCAAGGCAAACACGAAGACCATCCCTCTCAGCTTGGATAAATTCCTAAGGCATGAATAAAAAATGGCAAAATGGCAGGAAAATCTCCAAGTTCTCCCAACCTAGAAGGAGAGAGAAAATGAAGTTGTTGGCTAAGTATGAACGTCTAGAGAGGCCAGAAGTCCGCTCGGAGAGTTGAAAATTGGCTAGGCAGACAATTGGAAAATAAAATATTTGGCCACGGATAGATGAATTTAGCCATGTATCAACTTTAAACGGGTTGGAATTTTAATATTTTTAATTATTTCCCAGCACTTAGGGAATTTTAATTAAAAATTCGAAATCTGGAGATTACTTGGAAGATTAAATTATTTTTGCCTTAGGCAAAAATTGAATTTGCCATAATTCGAAGATTGAACATGTTGGAAAATTACTTTTGATAATTAATTTAATATCTTTTGATATTTCTCCAACACTTAGGCGAATTTTTAAAGAAAGCTGAAGATTTCGGACAGAGGTGGCACCATGGAAAAATTAGAAACTTGCCTCAACGACTGCGAGAGAAATTAGAAACTTGCTAATCGGAGAAGATAAAAAGTTTCTAAAATTAAAAGAAACTCAGGGAAAAGAAAGCAATTCCTTGAGAAAATTGCACTTTTCAGCCATAAAATGAGTTTTAGCAACTCATTTTTTCACAATTTCGATTGAGAAGAAGTTATCTCTCTCGAATCTGCAAGGAATAATTTTTGGAAGAAAGAAATAGTGCAAGTAACGGTACTTGGCAAGTAAGAGAAGTCATTTTGTATTGAAGGACGTGATCTTTAGAAAGAAAGAAATTATTTCTTTGCTGAAAATCGCATTTCCCAGCAGATTGGTGCACTTCCTCTGTCAAATTTTGAGAAGTTTTAATTCGTATGTAGCCAGAGTACAGTCTCGGAGGTTTGGAAATTCATTGGCAATATGTTTCTACTCTTTTCTATCTTCTACATTCATTCCGGCACGAGATTTATTCAATGCTTGGTGAATCTATTTACTTTCAGCTTGCTTTTTCACAGAAATTTTATTTTAAACAAGCTGAAAGTGCGATTTTATCAAATAAACACTCCGAAATAACTAGAGTATAAAGGTCTTGTATTAATGTTAAATATTTTATGCTTGCAGGTGGATGACCAATCAAGGAGAGCCGTCCAGACAAGCGCTCATGAAGTTCGCCAGCAAAGGATCGCAGCCGGAGTCCAAGATAAAATCAAAATGGAAAAATATTACAGACACCAACCTTGGGCACATAGACCTCAAAGAATTCAAGCAAAGGATGTACGGGCACGATGGGTTCCTGCCGACACGTATTGCCAGAAGAATGATGAGGAACGGGATTATTCGAGCTGCCGGATTTTCGCTTGCAACTGAGTGTGCTGAGCTGATGGTAGAATGCGCCCTCCATTATGACGCTAAGGAAAGACGGATCGTTGCACCCGATGGAAGAATACTGGCTCATTTAGGAGAGTTGGCCATACAAGAGGCTTTTGGCATTCCTACATATCCCAAGACAATCTACAAGTCCAAGGAGGACGCACAGAGACTATATGATGACAAGTTGGATCTCTGTGCTACCAACATCAACAAGTCATGGCTAGACAAGCCAAGAGCGTCAGCCAAAAAGATGCCGAAGAAGCTGTTGCGCACAGACTTCAAGGAAGACTACGAGGATATTATTATCCTACTAAACCGGATAGTTGACAACCCTTTGGGAGCACCCTTCGAGACTTGGATGTATTATTTTATTGAGGATATAACAAAAGGGGTCAAAATGTTCAACTGGTCACGCATGATAAGCAACAACCTCCATGAGCAGTTGGTTAACCTGGAAAAGACCAAGACTTTTTATATGAGTTCCTATGTCATCTACATGTTGGCAAGGATGTACAGGTATGCAGGGTTGATCTGCAAAGGCATAGTCGGCAACGGCGAAAATGAGCTGAAGGCTTACGACTGCTGCCCACAACTGCAGTTGATCAAGAAATCCCACTTCAAACGGGCTCACGATGCCTTCCTTATGTACATTACGAGGATACTTCAGGGAGGGACACACCAACGGTTGACTCCTGAAGCCAAAAGTTTGATAAGCAAATATGGATCATGGTTCATCCAGTATCCGAGGTACACATATATCAGAATCCAAGGATTCACTGGAAATCCGTATCGACTGCCTATCTTTCCCACAAACAGGATGGTCTTGCTCAAAGTGCTGCGACAGTTGGAAGAATACCAGAACCTCCAGAGGGAAAAGCAGAAGGTGGCAGTCACCTTTCCCTTCTTTATAGGGAACATGCTAGAGACATGCTCATCGACATAGGCAGCTGAGAGCGCCAAGCTCAAGATACAACATTACCCCTTTGCTACTTATCCGTTTAGGGACCACTTCGACCCACATCATCACATCAAAGCTATGGATGGAAGAAGACATAGGCATAGGGTTGAATTAGAAGACTTCTGGGCAGATGCCGCAGATGAGTTTAAGGTTAGACGGAGGATGTGGTCTAGGTTGCCTGTTAGCCTGATCAGGGCGACTAAGCTGTGTCGAGTACCGGATCAGTTAGAAGAGGATGGACATCAAGTACAGCCGCACCTTGACGAGAGCTTGCCATTGCCTGCGGTCAGATGGTCAGAACTTGAACATGCTGAATTAAACACGCTGATGAGACCGGTTGTCAAATACACCCAATGGTGGGTTGACCAGCATATCCAGGAGCTCAGGCGGATGAAGGTGACACTAACTTATGATATGTTGAGCGAAATGGAGTCCTATTCTTCTAATGCGGAGGCGTCTCAGGGTGTTGACATGGTAGAGGCCACTACTTCCAGGAAAAGGAAGGAGATAGCTGTAGGCAAGGAGCCGGTTCAGAAGCAGACAAGGGTAGAGCCTTCATGTTCCGCCGCATCTAGAAATATTGAGGAGATCTTGGCTACCGTTGATGCTTCATTGGCGGACATTAGGGATCCTTCTCCGATTCTAGAGGACAATATGGAGCCTCAGCCGGACGATGATGAACCACCATCTCCCACGGGCACAGAGATATTGGGATCTGATGATGACAATGTAGGCGCCCAAAATGATGACTTCCAGGAGGGAATGATTTCAGCTCTTCGAGGAATTTTGGATGTTCCTGCTAGAGAAGACATGCCGGAAGAAGATGGCGTGGAACAACCCACAATCCTAGACTGGTTGACAGAAAGGCTGAAAATACAAGTGCTAGCGGAAGAGCCAGAAGAGGATGATGGGGCAGACTTCTTGGCCAGACTCACACAAACTTCAGTCAGGAAGCCGACCAAGAAGTTCTCAAGCATACTGAGGGATGATGATGGCAACCGAACCGTGTAGATCGCCGTGCCAACCGTAGACAAGCCACAGGAGGATATAGCCCCTCATGAGTACACCATCACTACCATTGACTTGGGTCCAACTACAAAGGGCTAGGAAATTGAAGATTTGGACAATTCAGTGTCCACTATCAAGTCAAGATTGGCGAAGGAGGTGGCCAAGAGGAAAGAGTGCCAGCAGGAAGTCAAGCGTCTGAGAGAACATATCCAGCATCTGATCAAGCCACTTGATCAGGATAAGACGACAACTCCTCTTCTCCCTAACCCTTCATAGGAGGCGGCAAAGGATATAGAGGAAGACAGGATTACGGCTAGGGAGGCCAAAGAGTGGATAGCAGTCAAGGGCACAGAAGCTGACACGTTCATGGAGAGGTTGACCTTGGTTTATGGTCAGGCCACTTCTTTACTCTCTAGACTGGCAATCTTGGCAAAAATGTGGGATGGCCTTTTGGATGTACAGGATAGGATGATTCCTTGCCTTAGGATTCTGAAAGGGATTCCAAAGCAAGAGCTGATAGATGGAGGCGTCATTGCAGTAGGTGCAGCTTATGACTTCCATACTTGGTATTGGGCACTAACAGCACGAGGTGAAGTCTTGGAAAGGGTAAAGGCTGATGGGCTTAAGGTAGAAGAGCATATTAGAGCAGTCCATACCAAGATCCTCAATATGGTGGTTGATGTCCTGGACAGAGAGATTATTCGGGAGAACAACTTGTAGCTGGAGGCTTTGAAGAGGAATGTGCGAGCAGAGTTCTTTTCCATCACTGGGCCTATCCTAAAGCAGAACTGGGCTAAAGTGGCGAACTTCCTTGACATTCGGGAATCTTTCGTGAGGTCCGAGCCAGAATGGGAAGACATCTTTGTCAGATGCGCCGAGAGTATGGACGGATTGGAGTTCAGGATTGGAATGCTTTCGTAGGTCACCATGGAAGAAGTTGCCTTAATCGTGTCTAGATTCATCGAACACACGGCAACGCGGTAGGATAGGGATGTAATTCCTTGAAAATAGCTCCAAGCGCCATCTCACCTTGTCAACTCTTTGTCTACTGAAGTTATTTTGGGAAACCCTAGTTATGGTTTATTTGTTTTAATCTCGGTCGTTGGCTCATTTTTAATCTGAGCCGTTTATTCATTTTTTGGAACTCTATATAAACTTGCATACACTCATTTGTATTTTGGTGAAGTGAGTTGTATAAGATTGTTGCGACAAAACTATTTCCGTTTATAAAAGCTCTTGTGCATGATTTGCTAAGAACCACTTTTGTTTTCAAGTAGTGTGCAAGGTTTTCATACTTCTCCTTCATCACTTAGAGTAGAGTTAAATTAGTATTTTATTTATATGTTTGTTAGTGAATGATAGATTTGATAGCAGTGGTGGATGAAATTAAGCTCATACTTTTGTTGAATGGATGATTTGCATTCAATGTGTAAAGTTAGCTAGAGCTCTTAAGTTGTGGATTCTTAACTTCAGTTTGGGTAATTATTTATTCAAGCATGAAAATCATCATCACCTCCGTTGAAGATTGCATCCGCTTTGTGTAGTTGTCCGAAGGAGGCAAAACAAAGTGTGGTTACCCTATTTTATCTAGTCACTGCCGTCTCTTGAGTTCTTAGGCATAACTTAGACTTCTAAACCCTTATCCTTTTTGCCTTTTTTTTTGGAAAATCTAAAATATCCGATAGAAAGAGCCTTCAATGATAAAACTGTCTAAGTCCTCAACTTGCAAAAAAATTTAACGTAAGTCCCCTTGTGATTACCAGCAAATCACAACGCCCACTGGCCTTATCCACATGTCATGACCTGACCAAAGAAACATTGGAGTTATTGCATTGTCTTCTTAGTATTTGCAATCACTTTTCAAGAGAGGATAGAGTGTCCTTGGGCATTTTATTCTGTGTTCTGTGGCGTATTCAAAACACACACCAATAGGACCCAACCTAGAAATTGCACCGAGTTTGTTTGTTGATCACGTCTGGCTTTAAATCAGCAAAATTATTTATCCTTTATCCTTTGTTTAATCCCAGTCGACTATGGACCTGATTTATTGTTAAATCTAATTTATTTTTATGTCACATCCAGTTTGAGATCAATGAGAGTTTCAAAATTTAATAGGTGTTTTGATCCCAAGTAAGCTTCGGACTTGACTCTAAATTAAAAGGAACTTATAAATGTGGGGGTGTCTAATGTAGATTGGTGATTTACATATCTTCCTTGTCATTTGTTGCTGACTGAACTGATTTACTGATAAACGCCAAGAGTTAAAGGGTGGTTACATGTGGGTTGGGTCTAGTTTCAAGTTGAGTCAAGACTACTAAAGTTACATTATATAATTTGGTTGTGTTCAAGTAGCATATCACAACCTACATAAAGATTTTTAGATCAATAATTGCCAATCAAGCCACTCTTTTGATCAAATGATATTAGTGGTGGGTTCTAGAAAAAGAAAGCCTGATTTGATCATTCCTCCATCAATTTATCCAGCAAATTCCTAAAGCTGAATGGGGTGCCAAATAATTATGGAACTCAAGTAAGGAGGGTGAGAAACCTGCTGATTGGTGCCAAGAATGGAGTTTGCAAGGTCTGTGCTACTTTTCTCCACTTTCACACTCTACCAAAGGAAATGAAAACCAAGGATTATGAAGGGAGAAAGATGGGAAAACAAAAGGATTAGAGTTAGGAGTATAGGGAAAAGTTACAAGAAAATGAAAGAAAGAGGTGCACATTCTGGTGTTGTAAATTCTGTCACTTCAAAATTATATGAAACGTCTGCTTTTCCGCAGATTGGGTATCTTAAAGCACCACAAAAAATGTAAGATGCTGCGATGATTACTAAAATTACCATGGTGGTTATGCGATTCTTGTGATGGTTTTGTGTAATGTCCCTTTTTCCTAGGCAGTCGACAGATATAGTGGTTAGCCTATCACTTGGTCCCTGTAGGCTAACATGGTGTTTAGGGGGCCCTTTGAGGGTGATCTATGGCTCTTTAGCAAGCCTTTTGGTGCTTATCTCAGTACTCTTCAGCTCATTGTCCTAGTTTATTTGTGGTGTGCCTTTTAGAGGCCATTGAGGATACTTTGACCCACAATTACTATTTTTAGTAAGTTACTTGGATGAGTTGCTCATACTTATTATTTATAGTAAGTCACTGGTATGGTCAGTTGGCGGAGTTACTATATTGGGCATGATGGCCAATTATTGTTTTGGATTAATCTTGTTTTGATTATGGTCCTATGCATTTAATTTTAATAACGTTAATATAAAGTTAATTTAAATTAATTAACTTTGTGTTATTAATATTTATAAAAAGGGAATTTATTTAAAAAGGATTTAAATGATTTAAAACAATGTAAAGTATTGCGCCCAATTAAATGAAATATTAAAGGGAGTTATAAGGCGAGAAAGGTAAATGAAATGAAATGAAATATTAAAGGGAGTTATAAGGCGGGAAAAGTAAATGAAATGAAATGTAATCCAAATGCAAATTAGGGCGTGGAGTTTGGGAATTATAAAAAGGCATTTGAAACTCATTTGCACATTCATTATTCATTGTTGAGAATATTATTTTGATAGGGGTTTTCGCAGGAGACTGGAGAGTCTGGAAACACTTAGCTTTTTGAGGACGAAATCTCTCAGGAAGAACAACTCAATGCAGGAGTTTAAGATCTCCTAAGCTAGCTTGCAGACAACTTCATTCAAAGGTTGTGCTTGTGCTGCACCGATTTACATGAAAAATTTAATATTCAAGGTTCGAAGGAATCAACAAGAAAATGGAGGATGTATTGATTCAATTGGGAGGATTTACTTGTTGATGTATAAGTCAATCCTTGTTGATCTGGGCGTGGGATTTGGAGATTTTTAATATTGCAAATATTGGGATTGTAGGGTTTCCTATAGCTGGCCGCCATCTTATTGCATATTTAAGGGTTTGCATTTCTGATTGATATAGCATATTTAGGTCGTGGGATTTAAAGGAAGATTGTCATTGCTTGGGGCGTTGGCATCATTTCCTCCAATGGAGGTGTTACTTGCAGCTAACATACATTTTCAGAGGGTTTCAAGGCATATCTTACTTGTGAGTTCATGATTTGTAACTCTCAAATTACTGGGTATTGTTGTTTTAGATAATAAAGGATATTTTATGAATTGGGTTATCAATATTTTGTGAAAATACCGAGTATCTAAGCTGATATAAAAATCTGAAATTTTCCGTTGTGTATTCCCTATGTAATGTTTAGTTTTTGAGTTGTAAATATTGTTGCAATATCTTCTATTTTGTTGCATTATATTGTTGTATCAAACATTGCAATATATTACAATTGCAATATCTTCTATTTTTCTGCATTATATTGTTGTATCAAACATTGCAAATATATCACAAACACTCATCAAAACAAAAAAACGAAGGCAAACATGGCTACATATTACAGTGGTATTAGAGCACAATTTATCTTGCCATCCTATTGGGTGAATCATAAAAAAATCAGTTGGTTCACATCTTTTGCATGTTGGTGACTAGCACTTGCATATCCATCTTCGTGCTTCTTTTCAACAGTTGTTAGAAGCAAGGGTAAAAGATGGCTACAGATAAATCCATGTTTGAACTGATGCAGGAATTGTCCATGCTAATGAAAGAACTTGACATGAAAAAGAATATAAGAGGATGGTTGCAAAACCTAAACATTTGGATAAGGAAGATGAATTGCATCTATGTGACTTGCAACCTACCAGTGTTCACGGGGAAGAAGAAAATCAGTCATCATGTGTTGAGGATTGGACTCTAAGTTCTGAAGAGAACAAAGCTACAAATTCACTTCAGCCCTATGAGGACAAGGATGTAGGAGAGTCACCCATTGAAGGTCTAGGTGAAGAGAACATACGGATTGTAGGAGATTACATCATGGAGATTGACAGGACAGCCATGTGGGATCAGCTACAAGAAGGTATAAACTTGTTTGATACTCCTCTAGTTGAGCCTAGCATTGCTTCATCACCATTACTTCATCTTGGCAAGGAGTTGGATTGTGGGTTGGGTGTTTTTGAGGTGAATGTTTCACAAACCAATGCTGGGAAATCAGATTATATAGTATGTAGTGAACAAATGGGTTTGGATCAAACCTACACGGCATTACAGGATCTTGTTCAAGATGGATCTATTGTCAACCATACTACTATCCTAACTTCTACATAGTTGTGCATGTGGGATGGCATTGTTGACTCTGTTGGTGTTGAAACTAACCCTGGAAACAAATCTGATTTAGAGTTGCATGGTGCTGATCCTAAATCAAAAAAATTGCATAAGGATGATGGGTCTACTTCCGACTTTAGTGCTGCCTCTACTTCATCTTCAGGGTTAGGCATAAAGAATGATATTTTTGACACTCATAGTGTTGATATCAGCCCCCAAAACAAATCTGATTTAATGTTGCTTGACGCTGATTGCATATTAGAAATTTTATATGATCCTGATCAGTCTAAGGAGTCTAATCAATTGGCAGGACAACCGAAGGTTAGTGAAGACTAGATTGATTAGCCATTAGACACTTTGATGACACTCTTCAGCTGATGGTAGAGTATTGTTGGAGGATTCCAGGGGTACAAAACAACCCTGAAGGAGAACTTTTCCTTGCAAATTTTCAGGCACTTAGAGAAGCGTTGGTGGTATCGAAGTCAAACTAGCTACAACTACTCTCAGATAGAGATCACCTACTCATGCTTGGTGAGATCTATATGATGCACTTAAGGGGAAAGAAAGGGAGGTGGATAAGCTTATTGTCATTGGGGATTCCTTGAAGAGCACTCAGAAAGCCCTTCAAGAATCAGAGATTCAAATTGACAAGCTTTGTGAGGAGTTGAACTTGGTTCAATCTCCTTCATCCACAGTAGATATTGTTGTGACGTTTTCACACATCACCCCATTCAAAATGGGGACCCCCTAATTTTTGCTTCTTTCTGGTTTTTTGGCTTTGTTTTTGGGTTGTTTTGTGTCTCTCTCTATTCCTCGCGGTCTTTCTGGGGATGTCCCTATCTTTTGACCTAGGTTGAAATTTTGGCTAAGTCTATGAAACTAGGGTTTTCATTCTTCAGGCTTGTTTGGGGTCAAATCAAGTTAGCAAATTGAAATCTAAGCTTGGCACTGCAATCAGGAGGCTTCAGGCACGTTCCCATTAAATTTTCACTGAATTCTGACAACTTGCTATTTTTATTAAGTACTTAATTTGGGGTCTTTCCCTCAAAATTTTGGAATTTTGATTGCTTCACCACTTTCGAGACACTTCAAAGGGCTTGCATGCAAAATTTGAGCAGATTCAGACAACTTTCTATTTTTAGCAGTTCTGGCTTCAAATGTGTGATTTTTCAATGCATGTCAGGATGTTATTTCTGGGTTTTTCGAGAGCTTCGCGATGATATAACATGCAAATCAAAATGATGACTTACTATTTTTAGCAGGTGCTCGCATGTGGATCGGTTTTCTGGATTTTTTGAGATCTCCTGAGCAATATGACATGCAAATACATCCAACAGTTGGTTGATCATTTTTCAGGCACTTACTATTTTTAGCAAGTTCACTCCAGCAGCTCCCCAACATTTCAGTTTCACGAATAGAGCAACATGCAACATAAATGGGGTCAAACGGAGGTCATTTGAGGCACATGCAAGTCAGATTAGGGTTTCCAACTTCGGGATTCAAAATGAGGGGCAAAAATTGGGAAAAATGAAAAACTGATGTATCCCATCATGATCGGCATCCTTTAAGCAGTCTACTAGTAAAATTTGAGTGCAATCCGAGCACTTACTATTTATCGTAAGTCGCCTCCAGAACAGGGCTAAAAATAACAGGTCAACACGAGAGGTAGGTGTGAATAGGTCAAACGAGTCATGAGGGTCACACTTGGCAAATTTCATGTTAATAAGAGTTGCAGAGGTTCGAGAATTAGAAGGTTACTAAAAATAGAAAGCGAGAGCGAAATCAGCTAAGTATTTGAGGGTCACCTTTAGAAGTTTACTCAACACTCCAGATGAAGAAAACGCCTAAGGCATACAAAGAAATGGCAGTACACCCTCTCATATGCGCCTGGAGCATGAAGGAAGTTGGAGAAAATATATAAGGTGTTGAAAATAGAAGCTCACCCCCTCAAATGTGCCCAAGGTGGAAGAGGTCAAGATAGAAGGTTGGAAAGAATTTTCTAAGTCAAAATGTCAGCACTCACCCTCAAATGCGCCCTTGATAGGTATGAGTAAGGTGGCATAAAAATTTGCCTAAATAAAAAATGGCAGCAAACCTTTTCATATGCGTCCATCATGGAGGAGGTATGAAAAGTTTCCAAGGCGTTGAAAATGGAGGCACACCCCCTCAAATGCGCCCTTGAGAGGAGTTGGTGGGAAATTTTATCCAAGGCAAGCTAAAGTGGAAGCTCACACCCCCTAAATGCACCCTCAAGGGCATGGGGGCTAAAAAATTTCTAAGTATGAGAAACATGAGAGCACACCCTTCCATATGCGCCCAAGGTGGTAGAGGAGTTGAAGAATCTTCTAAGGCAAGCTAAAATGAGAGCTCCCCCCCCTAAATGCGCCCTTGAAGAAAGTGAAGTTGGAAAAATTTCTAAGTGGTGAAAATAAAAGCAAGGACCTGTTGTGACCTTTTTCACACATCACCCCATACAGATGGGGACCCCCTAATTTTTGCTCCATTCTGGTCTTTTGGCTTTGGTTAGTGCGTCTCTCTCTATCTCTGGTCCTTCCGGGGATGTCCTGTCGTTTGACCCAGGTTGAAGTATTGGTTAAGTCTGCGTAATTAGGGTTTTCATCCTTTAGGCTTATTAAAGGTCAAACTGAGTTATAAAATTGAAATCCAGGCTTGGTACGGCAGTCAGAAGGCTTCCAGCAGGGTCCCATTAAATTTTCACTGTATTCCGACAACTTGCTATTTTTAGTAAGTATTCAGTTTGGGGCTATTTTATCGAGATTTTGGAATTCTGTCAGTTCCACCACATTCAGGTAACATCAAGCTGCTTGCACGTAAATTTTGAGCTAGATCAGACAACTTGCTATTTTTAGCAGTTCAGGCTTCAGGAGCCATTTTCAGGGGTCAAACATATGATTCTTCATTGCATGTCCGGAGACTACTTTTGGGTTTCTCGAAACCTTCGCAGTGATGTAACATGCAAACCAAGATGATCACTTTCAGAGTTTAGCCTTCAGAGGCTATTTTTAGGGTTTGCATGCAGTGTTTTTCAACGCATGTCGGGTTTTTCTTTATGGGTTTTTCGAGAGCTTTGCAACAATGTGACATGCGAGCGGAGAAGATCAAGTTTCGAGGACTTACTATTTGTAGCCAGTGCAGGCATGCAGACCAGTTTTCTGGGTTTTTCTGGGTTTCTTGAGATCCCACAGGCAATATGACATGCAAAATCATCCAGCGGTGGATGAGTCACTTTTCAGGTAGTTTCTATTTTTAGCAGGTACACTCTGGCAACCGCCTAACTCTCCCGTTCAGCAAGTAGAACGACATGCGGAAGGAACGAAGTCAAGCGGAGATCGTTTGGGATACATGCAGGTCAAATTAGGGTTTCCACTTTTATAGGGGGTGAAATCCAGAAATTGTCAAAACGAAGCACCTCACCAACATCAGCACGCTTCAAGGTACCTACTGGCAAAATTTGAGCGAAATCGGAAAACTTACTATTTTTATTAAGTCAGGGCACGGCTATAAATAGCAGGTCTGCACCCGAGGTTGGCATCAGAACGACACTCACGTTATCAGGGTCATATGGTGAAATTTTCAGGCAAAACGGAGCTACTGAAGTTAGAAAGTCAAGAACTTACTATAAATAGCAGGTGGCTATAAATGGCAGGTCAGGGCAGAGGACTGGCAAAACAGGTTCACAAGGCGAAAAAGATCAGATGGTGAAATTTTCGTGCCAAACGGAGCTACCAAAGTCAAAAAGTCAAGAACTTACTATAAATAGCAGGTGGCTATAAATGGCAGGTCAGGGCAGAGGACTGGCAAAACGGGTTCACAAGGCAAAGAGGGTCGTATGGCGAAATTTTCAGGCAAAACGGAGCTATATGGGTCGAAAATCGAGGGACTTTCTAAAAATAGCCTGACTTACCCAAAATAGACGGTGAAGATGAAGGCAGGCAGAGTTATGAAAAAGTTTCTAAGTGTTCAAATGAAAGCTCATGTGTCTGAATGCGCCCTCAAGTTGTTGAAGACACTTCAAAAAATTTTCTAAGTCAAAAACGAAAGCTCCCCCCATGAAATGCGCCCTCAAGTCAAGGCTCACATGTGAAAATTTTCTAAGTCAAAAACGAAAGCTCCCCCCATGAAATGCGCCCTCAAGTCAAGGCTCACATATGAAAATTTTCTAAGTCAAAAACGAAAGCTCCCCCCATGAAATGCGCCCTCAAGTCAAGGCTCACATGTGAAAATTTTCTAAGTCAAAAACGAAAGCTCCCCCCATGAAATGCGCCCTCAAGTCAAGGCTCACATGTGAAAATTGTCTAAGGCAAAAAACAAATAAAAGTAAGCTATGTCAAATGCGCCCTCATCTTGAAGCTCCCCCATCAAAATGCGCCCAAGGAGGATGTGGCCTAGTGAAAAAGCGGCTAAGGCATTGAAACAAAAGCATGACACCCAATATGCGCCCATGGTAAAAAAATGAAAGCTTGCCTATGTATTTGCGCCCTCAAGAAGGAGAAAAAGTGAAAAATATTCTAAGGCAAAAACGGGAGTAGCCATGGCAAAATGCGCCCTCAAGGTAAGTGGGAAGAGTTAAAATGTGCCCTCAAGTGTGTGAAAAAGCGGCTAAGGCATGAAAAGAAAGTAGAGGGGTGGAAATGCGCCCTCAAATGGAAGCTCGCCCCCTCATTTGCGCCCAGGGTAAAGTGAAGACCCTCAAAAAGTGCTAAGGCGTGAAATTGGAAGTAAGCTATGTCAAATGCGCCCATGTTGGAGGATGCCTGGAAAAATCTAAGGCGTGGAAAGTAAAAAAATGTGAGCATGAGGTGAGAATGTGCCCTCAAGTAGAAGTGGACCACATCAAATGCGCCCTTGTGCTAGGAATAGTTGGGCCGAATTTTTTCTAAGTATAAAAATGAAGGTAGCCATGTGTATTTGCGCCCCCAACTTGAAAGTTCAACATGCCAAATGCGCCCTCACCTTGGAAGAATATTGAAAGTGTTAACAAATATTCTAAGGCAACAAAATGGAAACATGCTAGTGAAAATGCGCCCATGATAAAGTGAAAGCAACCTATGTCAAATGCACCCAAGGTTATTGGAGCCTAAAAAACGCCTAAGTCATTGAAATGAAAGTTGAGGGTATGAAATGCGCCTACTTCATGAATTGAAATTTGCCTAGCTGAAATGCGCCTAAGGCAAAAGTGGAAGCTTCAAGGGTGAAATGCGCCCAGCTTGTTGTGGAGGTAAGTGAATATTTTTTTTCCAAGGCATAGATTGAAAGCTTGCCACTCTAAATGCGCCCATGAAGAAGATGAGTTGGAAGGGATTTTAAGTATGAGAAATATAAAAATGGACCCTTCAAAATGCGTCCGAGGGAGAAAGGTCGGAAATTTTCCTAAGTAAAACAGAAACTCCCTAGGCCAAATACGCCCAAGTTGAGCAAAATGATGAAAAGAGGTGAGGCGCGCAAGGAATGAAAGGACTTAATTTTATTTCTAAGTGAGTGAAAGTGAAGAGGTTGAAATAAAATGCCAAGGAGAAGTATACGCCTAGGGGGGATGAAAATTTAAATTTTCTACTAAGTGTATGAAGTGGAGAAATTCCTAGGGCGTGAGAATTTGAAAAATTGAAAGAGTGGGTGAATATGAAAATTTTCCAGAGGCATCTAAACAGGGTTGACAACTTGATGAAATATTTTTCTAAGTAAAAAATTAAATGAACCCGTTCAAAAGGCACCCATGAGTTAACAGAGTTTAAAAATTAATTTCCTAAGGGAAATTTTAATATTTTCAGAAGAAATTCGTTTTGCCTAGATTATTTTCCTGACGGAAGTTAAATCTCAGAGGATGAGTTATTTCGAACAGGCAAGTGATTTTAAATCATCCGGAGTTAAATATTTCAAAGAGAAAATTAAAAATGTCTAAGGCAAATTTTATGAAATCGAGGATTTAAATGACAGACATTTTTAAAAATTGGAAATGAATTTACAACTCCCAGGAATTTTTTCAAATCAAATTTATTTAAACACTGCAAGATTTTAAAGTAGGATTTTAAACCGAGTCTAGTGATTTTTCTCGCAAGTTGTTTAAATCACCAGGAGTTAATTGGTAGACCAAGAGAAAAAATTCGAATTTTTACAAGGAAGGAATCATTATTAATGGCAACTGCCATAATGACTGGCTGACGACTAGCCCACTACTGCGCTTGAATTAGAAGATTCCGAACGAAGAGAGTGGAGAATTGATGAGGGTGCTAAAAATAGCCCTAGCCTTACTTGGCAGGATTCTTCGAGAAGAATTATTTAAACAGTCTCTTCTCTCATTTCTCCTCACATTTTTCGAAGTTGAAGTTGCTGAAGAAGTTCTTGAGAGATTGAAATATTTTCGAAGTTGTTGAGGAGAGAAATTCCTTGAGAATTTATTTTATTTCGGAATGTTGAGTTGCTGAAAGTGCGAAGTGCTAGAGAAATTTTTATCTGCCGAGACTCTTTCTTTCGAAAGCTGAAAGTGTGTTGCTGCAATTTCGAAGTTGAAGGTTGAAGTTGTTTTCCGGAGTTGCTGGAAGATTTATTTGTTGAAGTTGCTGCAGAGTGTTGAGTTGCAGAAATTTATTATGTGCTGAAGATCTTATTCTCGGAATGCTGAGGAAGTTTTTTTGGAGCTGCAAAAGAGTTGCTGCAGATTTTATTTATTCGAGCTGCTGAAAGTTAGTTGCTGTTGAAGTTGAGAAGAAGTCAAAAGTTGCTGAGGTTAACGGAAGTTGAGGCAAAAGATTTAATTTATGTTGTGCTGAGAAAGTAGCCACATTGCTGAAAGTTAATAGTTGGCTGTGATTTTCTTCGCTAGTCAGAAGTGCAGTTGCTGGAAGCTCCTTTATAAGCTCGAAAGTTTTTACACAGTATGAGGTTTGGAGTTAGATAATTATGCTGAAGAATTTTATTTCCAGAAGCTAACTCCACGTCCGCAGTCGCCTCGAAGGCTATTTATTTTATTATAAATCTGCAAGCTAACTTATTGTTATTCTATTCTATTTTGCAGATGGCTGGGGCAAAGGATGTTGCTGGAACAAGCAGAGCCGCAGGTAGAGCTGCAAACACCGAAACGGCCAAGGCTAGCTCATCCCGACAGGCAATGATTAAAAGGCTCGCCAAGTCAGTTCTTCCAAAGTCGGCAATTGTCTCCAAGCTGGCAGGGTTAAGTGACACCAACCTCGGGTCATTTAATCTAAGTGCACTCAAGTCTAGGATGTACGGACTGGGAGGCCATCAACCATCAGTCACGGCACATAACATCATGAAGAGTGGTATCTATGCAGCCGCTGGTTTTCCACCAGCAATTCAGTGCCCGGAGCTAATTATGGAGTGTGCAAACCACTACAAGCCGGAGCGTAGAACCATTGTCTCGCCGGATGGCAAATTGCTTGCCAACTTCACGCCAGATGCCATCGGAGAGGCATTTGGGATTCCTACTGCCGAAAAGATGCTGTACAGATCAAAGGAGAGGGCGGATAAAATGTACTCCACCTCCTTCGAGAGGGTTGCTGCGGTCATCAACAGAGTTTGGATGCAAAAGCCAAAGCCACCTCGCACTAGACTCCCAAAGCAGATAATTGCCGAAGATGTAAAACAGGAATACTGCGACTTGATGATGATGCTGAGCCGAATAAATGGGAGTGCACAAGCCTACTTCTTCGAGCCATGGATGTTCTACTTCATGGAGATCATATTGGAGGGAAAGGAATGTGTTGACTAGGTAAGGATGATCAGTGATAACATAGATGAGCAGTTCAGGAGCCTTAGGGGGAAGAAAACCTTTTACATGATCTCGTATGTGATATATATGTTGGCAAAAATGACCAAGTATCGAGGAATTACATACAAGGAGCCAATAGGCTGTGCACCTGATTAGTTCAAAATCCATGAGGCCTGCACACAGTTGCATCTAGCTAACCCTGCCAGTTACAAACGGGCTAATGATGCATTCACAATGCACATCACGAGGACCCTTCAGCGGAGAACGCAGCAAAGAGTATCCAAAGAGGCTCAAGCATTGATCGAGGAATACGGATATTGGCTCATCCAATTTCCGAAATTCACTTACATCAGGCTGCAGGGGTTCACTTCGTATCCATACCGGCTACTGAGGTACCCCACCGATCACATTATAATGCTGGAAATATCTAAGCAGTTGATCGCCTATGATAAGATTCAAAAAAAGAAGAAGGGTGGACTTGACTTTCCTATTGCCATGGGAAATTCCACTGAGGTGTGTCCCTCCTTGCAGGCAGCTCGAGAGGCAGAGGATGAGCTGCAATTCTATCATCTATCGTATCACACAGGCAGACAGGATTTTGATCCGTACAGAAACATCCGAATGATACAGAACGTTGAGTACCGACACAAGGCCCACATTGAAGACTTTTGGGCAAATGCTGTTGATGAGGTTGAGATAAGGAAAAGGATGTTTTCCAGGCTTCCCCTCAAATTGATCAGGGAATGTGAGATCATTCCAGTTCCCGACCAGGTGGAAGAGGATGTCAACGTTATGCAACCTGACTATGGTTCAGTTAGGGATACTCCTGTCCCACCACCTGATTGGTCCGAGCCAGAAATCATGGACTTGGACACGCTCTCTATTCCGGTGTTGACTTTCACAAGGGCTTGGGTCGATAGACATGTATGCAGACTTAAGAGCAGATTGATCACCCTTACTTATAGCTTGATGGGTGACCCAAGGCCGTTATCGGTGAAAAGGGGAAAACAGGTTGCTCAAACACCGGAAGCACAAGTAGAAGTACCAACCCAGCCGATACTGTTGAGGATGGAACAAGCATCACCTATGCACTCACAAACTCGGTCTTCGAGTTTGAGAGTGATTTCATTGTTTGCTGATCAGAGGGCAGGATTGGGTGAAGAGCGGGAGTTTGAGGAGGTGGATCAACCCAACATCCGAGAATCAGATAGTATAAGCGTCAGTGTATCCAGGGCTGGCCAACAAGAAGAAGATGAAACAGTGGCTGACACTCGTTTCCAACAGATGTTGGATATGACATTGGAGGAAGAGGAAAACATAGAACAGGGGACCCAAGGGTCAGGAGATACACAGCTCGTGGAAGATGATGAGCCCGAGCAGAGCAGTGCAAGAAGAGAAGAGGTACATGAGGTGGAGGCAACGGAGGAGCAGCCCCTAGTCGTTTGCAATCCACAGCAGATGGTGCCGGATTGGCTTTCAGACAGAATGAGAAGAGAACCCGAGGATGATACGGATCCGGCCATCGAGATGGAGGAGTTCCTTAGGAGGATCAATGCGTCCCCAGAAAAGAAAAGGGCCAGAAAGTTTTCAAAGATCTCGACTGATGAGTCAGGCTCTCGCACGCTTCAGGTGGCTGTTCCGAGAGAGGATTGTGATCGAACCGAGGAGAGGCCTGAAAATTATGTGATCACCACCGTAGAGTTGGGTCGTCCTACGGGAGCCCAAATTGTCGAGGAGTTCGATAACTCCTATCAGGCATTGAAGGATCAGTTGCTCCGCACGGAAGGGAAGTATAAGAAATTGAAGGAGGAGCACAAAACCTTGATAGGATATGTGCAGAGTCTAGCACCTCCAGGTGAACCAGCAAACCCAACAGTAGAACGCCCACCGGAGCTTCCTAGGGAGTCAGTTGTTGGCTTAGAGGATTTAAATAAGATGGAAACGGAAGCGGACAAGTGGGTTAGCCATGTTTGTACTGAGACAGGGAAATTCATGGAGGACCTCGCCAATGCTTATCGGCAGGCCTCAAGTATTTTGGCACGGATTGACATGGTGGATCAGGCCTGGGGCGATACCCGCATCTATCAGACGAAGATTGTACTTCATTTGGGGGCTTTGATGCATATACCTCTGCAAACTTTGGTGGATGGAGGTGTGATTCAGGATGGTGACAGGTATGATTTCACCAGCTGGTACTCCTCGGTGGTCACAGGCCGTGGATTTCACAATGCAGCAGGGTCAGATTCAGCCAGAGTGAAGAAAGCAATGGGTAACATCTTGGAAGGAGTCCTTAATACATTAGAAGCCATATTTGCTAGAAAGTTGGCCCCAAAGGAAATAATTGCTAATGGCTTGAAAGATAAACTGGCTCCATTCTTCTCAACTGCGAGGTCGCTTGTCCTGGATGACTTTGAGAATGTCTCGACTTTCTCTAGTATTATTCAACATACCCAGGACGCCTTAGCGGCATGGAAGAAGTCTTACATCCGGCACGGACAGACGGTGGCGGTCTTGGAGTTCCAGCTCAACCACATTCCACTGATTTCTGCCCAGGAGGTTGAAGTGGTATTGGCCCGATTGATCGAGTTTGCTATCCGGGAGAAGGCCAGTGGGAACGCGCTGCTTGATGAAGATCTTCTTGATGATGGTAGTGGGCATTAATTGCTCACTATGATTCCTGCAGGGGAGTGGAGAATATTCTGTGCATTCATTGCCCCACTCCCCTCAGTGGCGGTTTTTAGGGCAGAAACCCTAATCAGGGCATAGGTGGCTCGATCTGAGTCCTTCACTGTAATTCAATCTGAGCCGTCCACTGAATTGGACCTATTATAAAAGGGGCATCCCCCTTCATTTGTAATCTATTAGAATTAGAATCAGAGATAGATCAGAGCTAGACAGAGATAGAAAGTGATAGAAGTTAAGGTAGAGCTAGGGGTTAGCTTAGTTGGAAAGGAAAGAAAGACTTTCCCTTTGAATGTTTTTGCAAAAGATTGTTGTGTAAGACTCTCATGATATAAAGATTTCATTGATTGGTGACTTCATTTTGTGTTGTGGGCAGTTGACGAGATCTTTTTGTCTTTCCAATTCGAATAGAGTAAAGTAAAGTAGATTTGTTTCGTAGAGCTAGGGGTTAGCTTAGTTGGAAAGGAAAGAAAGACTTTCCCTTTGAATGTTTTTGCAAATTTTAAGGTAGAGCTAGGGGTTAGCTTAGTTGGAAAGGAAAGAAAGACTTTCCCTTTGAATGTTTTTGCAAAAGATTGTTGTGTAAGACTCTCATGATATAAAGATTTCATTGATTGGTGACTTCATTTTGTGTTGTGGGTAGTTGACGAGATCTTTTCGTCTTTCCAATTCGAATAGAGTAAAGTAAAGTAGATTTGTTTCATGCAAGTAGTTGTTAGTTGTGGAATGTGGTGTTTAATTTGAGCAAGTCTTCTCTCGTCCATACCACTAGCGGACTTGCTGACGGCTGGTTCGCCTTGCGTGGTCAACTGGAGTAATAGCGCTTAACTTCGATTGTGGCTCATATGTCCATATGCATCGTTGTGATGGTTTGAACATGTTGTGTCATGGTTTGAATATTTCTCTTATCCTTTGAAGATTGCACCAACTTTGTGGAAGTTGTCTGAAGGGAGGCAAAGCAGAGTTTGGTTTGAAGATTGTCCGAATTGATCTTCACATTCCATCCTTTAGAAGTAGATTGTAGACTTCCTATGCTTACTCCCTTTAAATTCAGCATTTTCCGGGTCAGTCCAGATACCAGAGCAATATTGTCAAATCTTTCATGTCCTAATTGCTTCACAACATCGAACAACTACGTAAGTCCCCTTGGAATAATCCAGCAAAACACATCAACCGATTGAGTCTATTCGCAATGAAAGGAACCTTGGAGTCGAACACATGAACTTTCAAGCAATCTTAGCATGTGGGACACATTGATCAAGAGAGAATAGAGTGACCGTTGGACAACTTTATTCTGTGTTGATGTCATCATAAAAAACACGTCAACAGGACCCTCATATGCGCCCAAGGAAGGAGAGGCCTAAATGAAAAAAATTCTAAGTTATAAAATGGAAGTAGCCCCCTTTAAATGCGCCCTAAAGGAGATAGATGACTTGAAGAAATTTCTAAGGGAGAAAAATGAGAGAGCACCACTCTAAATGCGCCCTAGGGAGAATATGAAGGCATGAAAAGGTTCTAAGTATGAAAAATGAAAGTAGAGCCTCCCAAATGTGCCATGATAAGTGGGAGGAAGCCTAAATATTTTCTAAGGCAATGGAAATGAAATGCCAAGTTGCCAAATGCGCCCAAGGCTAAGGAAGAAGCCTGAATATTTTCTAAGGCAATGGAAACGATTATGCAAAGAGGCTAAATGCGCCCAAGGTAGTGGGCTAGAGAAATGTGAAAGTTACAAGAGAGAAATGCGCCCTAGGGGAATAAGACAAGTGGAATATTCTCTAAGGCATTGAAGCAAGATGCAAGGAGGTGAAATACGCTCACAAGGAAGAGATGAAATTTGTCTAAGGCATGAAGAATTTGAAGATGAAGTGAAACTCAAACATCAAACGTTCAAATGCGCCCTCAAGGTGGAGAAATTTCTAAGGCATAAAACTCCAAACACAAAGTGGTAGATGCGCCCTTGAAGAAGACCTTATGAAATGAATGCGCAAGTCTCTAAATGCGCCCATGATGAAAAGTTATGCTAAGGAAAAATGATGAATTTTATCAGATATAGAGATCAATCAGACCTTGGAAATTGGAACATGGAAATTAGATAAGTGAAGTGAATTTATATTATAAGTGTTCTAATGCTCTTCTTTTTGTTTGTTTTGTAGGGTGAACATCGGGACCAAGGCGTGATGACTTGGGGTGATGGAGCAAGTACTCCAAGACAACATTACAACCTTGGAAGGGGAAAAAGTTACATGTTTGAAACTCCTCCATGATGTTTCATTTGCGCCCAAACCATGAAGGGAGATGTTGGAAGAAACGGCTAAGTGTTGGAATTTCTCCACAAAGACCTAATATGCACCCAACTCAGCTAGGTAGGTGGCAAGGAAGAAATGGTCGAGTCCCAGACAAGAAAATCCTTAAAGATCAAGATGGAGGAAATAATGAAGGCCCAAGCATTAAAGATCATCCTCAAGCATTAAAATGCCCTCAAGGCTAAGGAGGAGGAATGAGCAAAAACTTCAATGTTAAAGAGTGACAGTAGGATGGATTAAAGAACAAAGTAGAGGAATTCTTCTTAAGTATGAAGTCCTTCTCCGACAATGACCCAGAAAATGTTCTCCAACATACCTCGCACAAACCCAAGATGCAATGGCAGTAAGGAGGAAAATCATCATCAAACAAGAGAAAGAGGTCACGGTCTTGGAGTTTTAGATTGAGGACATGCCTGCCTTATCAGTTCAAGAAGTAGAGGCTATGATGATCAGATTGATTGAGTTTGCAGTCAAAGAGAAGAACAATGGGAACGCTATTCTGGACGACAATCTTCTAGAAGATAGTGGGCATTAATTGCTCATAGTGGTCAAAGGGAGAGAGTGGGCATTTTGTGCTCATTTATTACCCCACTCCACTTTCTGGTAGTTTTTAGGGCAAAATCATGACTAGGGCTTAAGTGGCTCAATTTGAGCCCTTCATTGTAATTGAATCTGAGCCGTCCATTGGACTAGGCCAACTATAAAAGGGGCATCCCCCCTCATTTGTATGATATAGAGATTAGACCAGAGAGAATAGCATAGAGAGTAGAGAGAATAGCATAGAAGTTAGCATAGATTGATAGCTTAGATTGGAGAGGAAGGAAAGTTTTCCATTTGAATGCTTTGTAAGAAGTTGTTGTGAACACTCTCATAATAAAAAGAGTTATCATTGTTTGTGGTTCCATCTTTTGTTGTGAGTAGCTAGCAAGGCTTCTTTGTCCTTCTAATTCATTTAGAATCTTAAAGTAAAGTAGATTTTATTTCATGCAAGTAGTTGGTAGCTGTGGAATGTGGTGTTTAATTTGAGCAAGCTTCGCTTATCCATACCACTAGCGGGCTCACTGATGGTGGGTTCACCTTGCGTAGTCAACTGGAACATTGTGAACTTAACTTCAATTGCGGTTTATATGTCGATATGTGTCGTTGTGACGGTCTCTGCATGTTGAATCGTGGTCTGAATATCTCTCGTTACTCCTTTGAAGATTGCATCGGTTCTGAGGAAGTTGTCCAAAGTGAGGCAAAACAGAGTTTGGTTTGAAGTTTGCAAGAATTGATCTCCGTGTTCCGCATTTAGAGTAGACAGTAGCATTTCTAATCCCTGCATCCATTTAAATTCGGCATCTTCTGGTTAGTTTAGGAACCCAAGCATTCATTGACACATCTTCCGAGTCTTGAAAGTCCTCCCGAGCAAGCAATCATGTAAGTCCCCTTGAAATACTAGCAAATCACATCAAACCAACTGAGTACTATGTCCACTGCATAAAGGAACCTTGGAGTTGAATGCATGAACTTTCGCAATCTTAGCATGCAGGATATTTTGATCAAGAGAGGATAGAGTGGCCGTTGAAAACTTTATTCTGTGTTGGTGCGGTCATAAAAAACCTGTCAACAGATATCCAGTCTTCTACGACTGTTATGACTTCTACAGATGGTAGTTGCACTCATGGTTTGGGGGGAGAACCCCTAACGACAGTCGAGCAAGAGGAGGTTTTAGGTTTGCATGAGCCTGAGGGCAGGAATGATTCTGACATTCCTGAGTTTTCACATAGCTTGTACCATAGTGACCATGAGTCACCTTTGAGGGAGAGCCAATTGAGGGCTGAAAATATAGATATGTTAGTGGTGGAGATGTATACACCGCACGAACCAACCAACAATGGGGTGCATGTATCCACTTGTGATAGGAGCACCAGTCTCTACATTGGTGAGGTAGAGATTGCTATTAGTGAGTCTAGTGAGTCTCTATCACTTTCAGATGGTTGTATATAGGGACAGGGTGTAATGTTCCACTTTTGGCAGTGATCCTGTCAGTGGCTCATCAGCCTATTCTGGAATCCTGTAGGCTCGTTGAGTTGAATCAAAGGGTTCCAGTTTTGGAGGTTTTGTGATCTTTCCTCAATATTTACTATTTATAGTAAATACTATATTTGGCAATTAGCAGTTGTCAATCTTTAGTTCATCATGTCCTTTGGAGCAGTTATTCAGAATTAAGCTTTGGCCTTTTGAAAATATTACTTTAATGAAATTCTTCATTAAAAGGCAAATTGTTCTAATTTGCAGTTGACCCCTTGGCTTAAGGTGTTAACTTTAAGTTGTGTTAAAAGAGGGACTTAAAGGGTGGCGCCTCATGAAGGAAATTAAAATGTTTTAATTAATTCTCCCTTGTCTCAAGTGGGATGCCTTTTTGAGAGAATTATATCTTTTTTGAAAAAAAGAAATGTGAGATGGCTTTTGGCGTACCATCTCAGGGAATTGAATAGTCATCCCTCTTTCTTTAAAAGTGTGGCCTTGCTCCAACATTTGGTTATCTCATGTTATGCTAAACTTATGCTGTCGAAATGAATTCTCATTTTGCACTTCGAGGAATGCTGACCTCCTAGTACCTTTCTCAATTTCGTGTTTGCAAGATAACACCTAATTGAATTATTGCTGCTTTTCAATCAAACTAGCAAATAGAGATAAAAGACGAATTTTTGGAGAGTTTTTACAGTTTTGCAGTTGCTGTTTGCACACAGCTGAAAGTTGATTTCACTTGCAGCTCTTAGAGTGATTTTATTTTGGTGATGGGTATTTGACCAAAGGAATTCTATGCTTGGGTAACCCTTCCTACCAATTTGCAGATTTTAGTTTGAAGCCTTTGATTTTATATGTCAAAATCACCCCTCAAGGAGGGCCGTACATTTCAGTTTGCATTTGGATCTGTGCCATAAATAAATAGTGGTATTTTGAGGCTGTTTCTTCATCTCAACAGGGGCGCCTATTTTCTAGTTGATCATTGCACTTGGAATCATGCAATTTAGAGGTAATTCGATTGAGTTATGAGCATTTGATAATTTTCTGTAGTTGCTGATTTGACATTTCCAGAATTACAGTTTGCTAAAACAGAATTAAATCATTTGCTGTTTCCATCTTTCTTCTTCTTTTCTCATTATGTTCTGACATGGAAACAATGTATAACCTGGTGCTTGAAAATAGGTGAAAAACATTGTAATTTTCAACCTTCTTATTTGTACAAACTGTTAACAGTAGTACTATTTCAGTTTTTAACATTGCTGCTTTATTTAATTAGTTTCACACTAAGCACCCTTAGATGGTATACCGCTAGGGAGGATAAATTAAATTGTAATCTCTTTCATACCCACTTTCAAGTGGCGAATCCCCACTCTTCAGTGGATGCCTGCCGTAGCAGAAGAAGTATTTTAAATTGTAATCTTTCCCCCCCCCCTGTTTGGTGGTAGTGTGGAAAGTCCCTTTGGCTGGTTATTCGCCTTTGTTACATTTCAATTCAGCATTAGTAGTCCGCCATATGTTAGCACCTTGCCTGTCAAAGGATCTTGAGTGCACATTCTTGGTGTCGAGTTTAATCTCTCTCTTTCAGTGTAATATTTATAATAGTTGATTCAGTAGATCCTAGGGATCCTCTAACCATATGCCCGCCCCTCCTCCTTAAGTGGTTTTAGGGCGCATTCTTGGTTAGAGTTCTTTCATGCAGGTTTTGGGTTATGCTAACCTTAACGGGTGCTTGGTTACATTGTAAATGTTCACTAAAAATCAAGAAACAATTGAGAGAGCATATTTCACAGGGATGAAAGTTTCATCATGCAGATATCTCCTTGGTCATAGGGTGATAGAGTATCATCCCTATGCTACTCACCCATGACGAGGAGATGATGCAACTCTCCTCCAAACTCATGTACAATAGTTGTCCTCCAAAAATTATGAATGAAATCCTCGTCCCATGGAGTAGGGCAGTCGTCTCCCACCAAAACACGAAGCAAAACTCCATCACTGCGGGCTGGTCCAATGATGCCATCATGCATATTGAAAACACAACTCCCTTGTGTCCTTGGACTTAGTTTCAAGCATAGTTACGAGACTCGGACTCAATTCGGACTCGGCTAGGGACTCGGGACTCGACGCCCGTACTCGACGCAAACTCAGCAAAATGAAAAAACCCTAGAAATCTAGAGATTTTTAAGGATTTAAAACTTGTTTCAAGCACCCTTTATTAAATAAACCTTAAAGACACAATAACATAAGTAAATAGAAGCAAATTTGATCACATACACAAGTATACATCAATCACATAAGTATAAAGTATGCAAATTGTAGTTGAGCTACTGAAGGAAATAACACACTTAGATATATAAATATAGTCAAATGTATACAAAAGTCATGGAATATGAAATCCATTGCATCAAATGTTCCAAACAAATATGAAAAATATCAAAACAATAACTACAAGTCTATGGCTCAAAGGAGCTTGCATCCTTCCTATGAAGGCATCTAAGGTGGGTCCTAGATGATGTACCAACTACAGCCATAGTCTTTGCTTGTGACTCCATGCCACCCTCACCAACATCAGTTGTGGATGTGTTTGCTCATGCTCTAGCCTCCTTTGCCATGGCTACAACCTCAGCGTCTCTATCTGCCCGGTCAACCCAATCAAGGTCCTAGTCACTAACACAAGTATACATTGATCAAGTATACAAATTGTAGCTCAGCTGCTAAAGGAAATAGCACACTTAGATATATAGTCAAAGACTCAAATGTATACAAAACTCATGGAATATGAAATCCATGACATCAAATGTTCCAAACAAATATGAAATATCCAAAGATTCAAAACAATAACTAGAAGTCTATGGCTCAAAGGAGTTTGCATCCTTCTTACGAATGTGTCTAAGATAGGTCCTAGATGATGCAGCAACCATAATCTCAAGTTTTAGGGAAATTGCCCTAATGGGGTTGAAGGGCAGCGCTCGTCGTGGGGGTCTAGGGGCAGCGTGCGTTGCGAGAGTTTGGGGGACAACGCCCTTTGCGAGGGTTTGGGGGCAGTGGGGTCAAGGGGCAGCGCCCCTTGCGGGGGTTTGGGGGTAGTGCTCCCAACAGGGTCAAGGGGTAACGCCCCTTGTAGGGGTTTGGGGGCAACGCCCCCAGTGGGGCCGAGGGGCAGCGCCCCTCGTGGGGTCCTGGGGCAATGCCCTGGGCATGCTCCCTATTGCGATATAGGGCGGGGTTGAGGGGCGGAGCCCCTGCCACCAAGCCCAAATTAAGACCTCCAAAACCATACAAACCTTCATGGTGTACATCATTTTGCATTCACACTAAGTAAAAAAAAGAAGACAAGTTTTAATTTTAAATTCCATGTAATTTTTGCACTTTTTCAAACCTTGCATGCTGAGTCCTGTTGACGGGACTCGCCTGGACTAGACAAGTTTGGCAAGTCTGCTAGACTTGGCGAGTCCAACCAGGACTCGTACGAACTCGGCCGAGTTCGAGTCCGAGCACCTAGGACTCGGCCAAGGTGACTCGACTCATGACTTGCCGAGTCCTAGCGAGTCTCGTTACTGTGGTTTCAAGGCATAGTTTACTTGTGAGTTCATGATTTGTAACTCCCAATTTTTTTGGGTATTGTTGTTTTAGATAATAGGGGATATTTTATGAACTGCGTTGTTGATATTTTTTGAAAATACTGAGTATCTAAGCTGATATAAAAATTTGGAATTTTCAATTATGTATTCCCTATGTAATGTTTAGTTTTTGAGATGAAAATATTATTGCAATATCTTCTATTTTGTTGCATTATATTGTTGTATCAAACATTGCAAATATCACAAATATTCATTAAAACCAAAAAAAAGGCAAATAAGGCTGCATATTACATTTTGAAATTGCCTACTATTGGAAAGCCACGGAAATGCCAAAATGGTGAAACAAGGACAAAGCTAGGAAAAAGGAAGGTAATTGGAAATAGAGGAAATGGGAGGAGCCTAAGGCATGATAGAGTAGGTTAGAAGGGTTCTATATGCAAAACAACCTAAGGAAAAGGGTTGATTGTGCATGTTTTGTGCTATAAGGGTGATTTTAGGTGTTTTCTCATCATTGGATACAAAATATCTGCATGCGCAACTTTGGTAACTCATAGGGTTGCGACCATCCATTAATTTTTCAACTTGGGGATCTTTATTTAAAAGGATGGTTGTGTTGAGAATTTCAACAATTTCTATATCAGCAAAAGAAGGTAAAAGCACCTCGATTAGAACCCAAGGTATTAAAAAGATGGTCATATTTCAGATTTATTGCTCTATACTATGTCATTATGGAAAGCACTTTAAGAATGGTGAAAAGGTGAAGGATACAATTTGCAGTAAAGGGCATAAAGATTCTATGTCTCAATTTCAAAATTGTTTGTGCATATGGGATCCGTGTGATATTTTGAGGTGCAAAAAGGATAAAGGTTTTGTTGAGATCAATATCATTATTTCTAATGAGTTCTTCATCACATGCATTTGAATAAAAAGAAAACTTATGGAGAATCATAAGGAATATGTTTAGTGCCTACAGTTTAGGGATCACTCCTTGGAGCTTAATTTTACACTTGAAGACAAAATTGTGATTCTAAATATGGACTATGGACTATTGGTGGTAGTCACAGTTGTTGAGAGAGCGAGCTGCTTGATGTTGGAAGGAGTTTAGCCAAATAGATGTTATTATGATAATCAAGATTTTTTGATTAAGTATAGTGTTGTGTGTTTGGAATCAAGCTCCAAACAGGTTTTCCACCCTTGGATGCATAAAGGGAAATTTGTAGAGGATGAGGTACTACAAGATGACAATGATTGGGTGACTTTTTTGCTTGCAAGGAGATTGGAGGTCAATACACATTCAAGAGAATATCGAATATCCAGATTTGAACACATGTTGGGAAGGGTTTGATTTCTCATGCCAATTCACCAAGGAGGTACTGTAGCTTGTCATCACATGGGGATTGCCATTGGGTAGAGGATTTCATCAAGAGGTAGGAAATAAATATGTTGGAGACATCTTTCCGTTGAAGAAGTAGAAATTAGCCCCACGAAAAGGATTCAACAAGTTGCTCATTTGGAGACTCCAACTCATAGTGATATTAGAGTAGTGCAATAAAAGCATAATGATGAACTCATTTTTCACACAAGGCAACCCTTGATCTCGTAGAAGTTCAAGGGTGTGCTCAAGCATTTGGGAGAAGGAATCATTTGTCATCAAATCAAAGAGGAGCATATTGTGAGTTGGTTACATTCCTTGCCTAATCCAATCCAAAAGTGGAAAGGCAAGATCATAGATCTCATCGTAGGCCTCCCCAAGAGGGTGATTCATATGACCTTTTCTAGTAATGTGCATCTCTTATTTAGTTCAAGTTTAGATGGAAGAATTTTCATTTGGAAAATTGAAGGCCTAGGAGATGATGTAATAACAGAAAAATTGTTTTGGGCATCTAGATCCTTGGGGAATGGCTGTCTTGTTGTGACCTTTTCACCCATCACCCCATCCAAGATGGGGACCCCCTAATTTTTGCTCCATTCTGGTCTTTTGGCTTTGGTTCTCTTTGTCTCTGATCTTTTGTCCTTCCGGGGATGTCCCGTCTTTTGACCTAGATTGAAATGATTGCCAAGTCTATGAAATTAGGGTTTCTATCCTTTAGGCTCGTTTGAGGTCAAATTGAGTTATCAAGGTAAAATCTAAGTGCAGCAGTATAGTTAGGAGGCTCAAGGCAGGATCCCACTGAAATCTTACTGAAATCTGGTAAGTACCTAATTTGAGGTCTTTTCCTCAGGATTTTGGGATTCTAACTACTTCAGCACATTCAGGCAGCTTCAGAGTGCCTACACATGAAATTTGAAAAGAGTTAGACAACTGGCTATTTTTAGCAGTTCAGCCTTCGGAGGCCATTTTCAAGATTTAAACGTACGATTCTCCGATGCATGACTGGAGAATGGATCTGGGTTTTTCAAGACTTTCGCGGTGATATAACATGCAAACCAAGATGGGGACTTTCAGCGGTTTAGCCTTCAGAGGCTATTTTTAGGGTTTGGATACAGAGATTTTGAGTGCATGTTTGGATATTCCATATCGGTTTTGTGAAGGCTTCGCAGTGGTATGACATGCAAGCGGAATGAGTCAGTCCTCAGGGACTTACTTTTTTTAGCCAGTGCCAGCATGTTGACCAGTTTTCTGGGTTTTCTTAGATACCACGAGCATTGTGACATGCAAACTCATCCGACATCCGATTGACCACTTTCCAGACACTTACTATAAATAGCAGCTTCAGCCCAGTGGTTACCCAACACTTCAGTCCAGCAAGCAGAGTGACAAACAGCAGAAATCAAGGGAATCGAGAGCAGTCTGGAGTGCATGCAAGTCAGATTAGGGTTTCCCCTGCTATGTCTAAAAATAGATGGAACAAAATACAGAGATGCCGAAACGAAGCATGCCACCGGGACCAACATCTTTCAGGCTGCCTACTGGCAAAATTTGAGCACGATCTGAATACTTACTATTTTTAGTAAGTCATCTCATGGCTAAAAATAGCACGTCTGTGCCAGAGGCAAGTGTGAACGGGTCACTGACAGCATCAAGAACAAGTGGAACGAATTTCAGAGTAAACGGAGGTACAAAAATTGATCAATTTTAGGGTTTGCTAAAAATAGCAAATGGCTAAAAATAGTATGTACTGTGCCAGATAAGGTATGAACAAGGTAGCAAGGCCAAGTGGAGGCACAGCCACGCCAGCTCTAGCTCAGAACGGGATGAAATGCAAGGAAACGCTAATTTCTCCAAGTTTGCTAAAAATAGAAAGCCAAGGTATGGCTAGGGCGTTGGAAACTTATAAGTGATAACTGGCATGGAGACACATCAAATGCGCCTGAGGTATGAAGAAAATCTCTATGTGTGGGATTTCCCTCACGCACCCTCAAATGCGCCCTCAAGAGGTTGAAATGGAAGTAGCCTATGCTATTTGCGCCCTCAATTTTCCTTGAACATGGTGAAATGCGCCCACATGTGATAAGGCATGGCAAAAAAATTCACTAAGGCATAAAAAAATCCCTCACACACCCTCAAATGCGCCCAAGGATGGAAGCACACTAGGCTAAATGCGCCCAAGGGAGGTGAAAGGTCACTAAGTAGTGGTGCTTTCCTTTGCCTAGGCAAAATGCGCCCAAGGGTGGAAGCTCACCATGCCATATGCGCCCAAGGAAGGTGAAGGGTCACCAAAGGCGTGGGAATTCCTTCACCACCCCTCATATGCACCCTCAAGTTCCTCCTCCCCATAGCAAATGCGCCCAAGGTGGCAAGGTAAAAGGAAAACGTTGAAGGGTAAAGAAAATGCGCTCAAGGGTTGAGTAAATTCCCTTACATGGTGAAATGCGCTCCAAGTTTCCCTCATGACATGTAAAATGCGCCCAAGGCAAAGGGGGACGTGATTTTGAAAATATTCAAGTGTGATAAGATCTTCCTCATTAGGTGAAACGCGCCTAAGGTTGAACAATTTCCTCCTCACCATGTGAAATGCGCCCAAAAGAGTTAGGACTGGAAGAGGAAAATTGCTAAGTGTATGATGAAGAAACTCTAGGTGTGGAATTGCCTAAGGAATGAAATGGAAGTTGACATGCTCCATGCGCCCTTCAAGGGTGAGATGTTAAAATTTAAATTTAAAATAATTTTCTAAGGCATTTTCAAAGGTAAGAAATACGCCTAGGAGGTGATGCTAAAATTTCCAGAGGCAAGATGATACATGCCAGACAGAGGGAAAATTCTTCAGGAGAAAGTCAAGGAATGGTGCCAAGGCAGAGAAACTGGAGATTGCAGGTGTGGAAGACATCTGGAGTAAAGAGAAATAAACCTTAGCAATTTTTATTATTTTTCTCAAAATAATAAAAATTAAAAGTACCCCTTCATCCGGATACACATGAAAACGATGAGTTCTGAAGAGAATTTTCTTCTGGGTATTGAACGTTTTCGATTGCGAGATGGTTTGAACTTATTCCACACCTTGCTTGCATCATTTCGATGGATATTTTTGCCCGGTGTCTATTTTGATGAATTTCCTAAGGCGAATTTGAAGAATTTCTCTAAGACAAATAAATAAAATGGATGAGATGTTTCGCTAGAAGATTAAACTGGATAATTTTGCCACGGCAAGGATGAGATAAGATGACTTAGCCAGGTAAATTCGAAATTGTTTAAAGAAGTGAGTGATTTAATATTTTAAAGGAAACAATATGATGAGGCAGGCCTGTGCGGAGATGATGAAATTCATAATTCTAGAAGCTTGAGATTCTGATGCTTCGGATGACAAGTGTTACGACTGGAAAAGAGAGGGAAAATGAATTCAAAAATGTGCTAAGTATAGCCTCTGCTGGATTTTGACCTTGGTATAATATTCTGAGTCGTCTTCATTCTCCTCACAAGTTGCTGAATGCAAGGCACTTTTTGAAGTTGAAGTATGAGTTTGCAGAGATATAAAAAATTCTCAAGTTGCTCGAAGAGTTCGAATTTGTGAAGGAAGCTGAGAAGTACGACTTGAGAGTGTGAAGTTGCTGAAGCTGCTGAAGTACAAATTTTTTTGAGAAGTCTCAAGTTGCTGATTGCTGGGAGGTGCGAACTTCTTAGTCTCCAATTGCTGAAAGTGAAAGGCATAGTTTGATTTGCTGAAGCTGCATTTGCTGAAGGCACGAATTTGTGAGGAGGTCTCATTTGACTGCTGAAGTACGAAATCAAGTCTGGACATTTGGAAATTGCTGAAAAACGCATTTAAGAGAAGCAAGCAAGTTGCTGAAAGTACATTTTAGAGGAGAGATACGAATTTGAGAGAAGTTTCATAACTACTGCAAGTATAGAGATTTCACGGAGACTTCTAAAAAACGTTGAAGTAAACGAGAGTGTTGAGAATGGCTAAATCAAGCAGAAGAGCTGCAGGCAGAAACAACCACACCGAATCCGCAAAAGCAAACACATCAAGGCAAGCAGTGATCAAGAAGTTGAGCAAATCTTTCTTGCCGGAATCAAAGTTTTCCTCAAAGTTGGGTAGGCTGGCTGACACGAACTTGGACTCATTCAACTTGGAGGCGTTCAGAAGAAGGATAATGGGGACTGGAGGCCATCACCCATTAGTGACTTCACACAATATTGTTAGGAGCGGATTGTATGCAGCTGCCAGTTTTCCGCCAGCTATCCGGTGTCCAGAACTCATCATGGAATGCACCCACCACTACAACACAGAGCAGAGAACGATCACTTCGCCAGATGGCAAGATATTGGCCAACCTGACACCTGAAGCGATTGGGGAAGCGTTCGGGATTCCAATTCATGAGAAGATGATCTATAAAACAAAAGAAAGGGTTGAAAGAATGTATTCATCCACAACGGACCGGTGTGCTGATTTGATAAATACCAGGTGGATGATCAAGCCCAAGCCAACTCGTACAAAATTACCCAAACAAATAATCTCGGAGGATTTTAGGCAAGAGTTTGGTGATTTGATAATGATGCTGAGCAGAGTTGGAGGATGCCCCCAAGCGTTCATCTTTGAACCTTGGATGTTTTATTATGTCAACTTGGTACTAGAGGGCAAAGATCACATGGATTGGGCACTAATGATCAATGATAGCATACATGAGCAGCTCCGTGGTGTGAGAAGAAGGAAAACGTTTTTCATGGGCTTTTATATTGTCTATATGCTGGCTCGCATGACAAAGTATACGGGAATCTCCTACAAGGAACCAATCGGTTGCAGTTCCCATCAATTTAAGATACATGAGGCTTGTCCACAGTTGCATCTGACAAGCACCACCAACTACAAAAGGGTCAATGACGCCTTCACTATGCATATAACGAGGACCTTGCAGCAAAGGACCCATCACAGAATATCCAGGGAAGCACAAGAGCTGATTGATAAGTACGGATGTTGGTTTATCCAATTTCCGAAATTTACCTACATAAGGCTGCAAGGATTCTCTTCTTATTTGTTGACGTGTGTTTTATGACAACACCAACACAGAATAAAATGTCCAATGGTCAATCTATTCTCTCTTGATCAAAGTGTTCCGCATGCTAAGATTGCGTGAAAGTTCATGTGTTCGACTCCAAGGTTCCTTTTATTGCGAATAGACTCAGTTAGTTGATGTGAATATGCTGGGTATTCCAAGGGGACTTACGTAATTGTTCGATTTTTTTACTCAAGCAGATGAAAGGTTTTGGCTATGATGCTCTAGATGTCTAAACTATCCGGGAAAATACTGAATTTAAAGGGGAAAGGGATAGGGAGTCTACAATCTATCTCTAAGGATGGAATGCGAGGGTAGGCTTTAATAATCTTCAAACCAAACTGTGTTTCGTCTCCCCTTCGAACAACTCTGACAAAGCTATTGCAATCTTCAAAGGATGGATAAGATGTTCAAATTGGGATTCAATATGCGCACCCCTTCACAACGAAGCAAGTGGGCAGACGAATCACAACCGAAGTTAGGTGCTGAAATTCCAGTTGACCACGCAGGGGCAGACTTACCGTCAGCAAGCCCGCTAGTGGTATGGATACAGGAGATTTGCTCAAACCAACGTTTCATTCCACAATTAACACTACTTGCATGAAAACAAAATCTACTTTACTCTACTCTATTCGAATTGGAAAGACGAAAGGATCTCGTCAACTACCCACAATGCAAAATGAAGTCACCAATCAATGAAATCGTTATATTATGAGAGTCTTACACAACAATCTTTTGCAAAAAATTTCAAAGGGAAAGTCTTTCTTTCCTGATTCTATTCTTTGCTAGACGTTTTCCAGCACGAAATTCCTGAAGTTTTCAAACATGCCTTCGCTCTCGCCTGAGTTGTCTTCAATCAATATTTCCGTAGAGGAGGGTGTGCTTTGCAAGGGTTTTTCCTCAATCACACTTTGCAGCATGAGGACCTCTTGCTTGATTGGCTTGTAAGAGCCCAGATCAGTTTCCGCAAACAAGACTTTATTATTATCGCCATACTCGATGATCATCTGAAATATTCCGAGCCAAATTTTTCTTTTTTTTCCAATTTTTCAAATTACAACAATGCACCCGTTAAGGTTAGAAGATAAACCGAAACGTGCAAGAAAACAACTCTAACCAGAATGGCGCCGATGATGGCGAGCATTGGTCAGAGGATCTAAAGAGATTGCTTAAGCTGTAACTCTAACCAGAATGGCACCGCTGAAGGTGAGCATTGGTCAGAGGGTCTTCTATTCTAATTTGCAGAAAGAACTCAACGTCAAGTATGTGCTACCCAATCCAAGGCGGAGTGAGGGGCGACCATATGACGGAGTGAAAACAAAGTACTTGCTAAAAGAATAAATGCTGAGAAATGAAACTACTCGACACCCAGAATGTGCTTGCTACCCATAGTAGGCAGTAGCTACCATAGGGCGGAGTTATACTATTTCAAACTAATACTGAGAGCAAAAACGAGAATTACAAATAATGACAAGCAATATTACAAACACTGGTCAGTACTACTGCCAGTTTACAAATATAATGATTGCCTGCAATGTCGAAATATCAGATGCTTTCAATGGGAGCTTTCAACAATGAATCTGCTATAATCTTTATGAAATTTACAGTGCAATTACCAATCAGAATATACAGATTTCTGTATGCTGTTTCTGTCAGATCTGTACTTTTAGAGAATAACCAGCAACTTACAATTTCCAGACAATGTTCATAACTTGCTTAAAAATCATCCGATTGACACGAGACCTGATGCAACATGACCTAATAATGATGGCGATCAAACTAAGATACTGAAAACAGATCCAAATATTCCCAGAGATTAATGCACGATTTTCTATACAAGGAAAAGGTACGGCCTAGTATAGAAATTCGATTTCTTCCCAAAAATTCAATACTTCTCTAAAAAGCCTAAGAACTGGAGAATATGGGCGCCTTAGACAAACTCAATAAACGATGCAATACCCAGAACTATTTTTTTGTCTTTTCTTGAGTTATGAGCAAAACATGAAATCTGCTGTCTACAAAATGCAATAAGCTGAAACCTATGATTTACTAAATCAGATCTAAATATGCTATAATCTGAAAGACAATGCATGAACTAAATTGCAAACTCGCAATACAATGATTCACCGCTAGATGTTGTCTTGCAAACATGAAACGATGCCCAAACTAGGAGGTCTTCATCCCTCGAAGCAATCCAGAATCAATCTGGCAGCATAACGGTGTAATTTCCAAGATAACCCCAATGATGCACCAAGACTCCTCTTTATAACTTTCAATTGACTTTGCAAAACCCTAAAATCTGCTTTTAGGTCAAACTTCATCCTCCTCAAGATTGGGCGTACTTTCTCCTTCAATACTTAATAATTGATATTTTAATTAAAACATCACACTTTGATAAAGGCGCCCATCATACCTTGTTTTGACTTAGGGAAATATTAAATCATTTCTCAATGAAGGCGCCACCCTCAAGGAACCACCTTTTAAACACAACATTAAGTCATTAAGTCTAAGCCAAGGGTCAACGTTTAATTATAATAATTAAAACGTGACTTTTTAATTTAAATGACTTAACTTATTTCTTCGACAGTACCCTGAAGCCAAAACTGAAGAAGTCAACTGATCATTCTGAAGCCAGGAATCAACCACCCGGAGCACATCTGGAAACTGCCAAAAATAGAATCTACTAAAAATAGTAAATTCCAAAAAGTACTCTGAATGCTGAGACGATCATACCACTGCGAAGCCCTCTGAAAACCCAGAAGGAATCCGCCATTAAAACTATCATCTCTGAGCAATGATCTCCTCAAAATTAGGAAACCCTAATTTTAACTTCCGACTAGCCTCCGGGTTCCCAAAGAAAGGCTAACGGTCACTGAAAAAGTCAGGCTTGAAATGGGGACATTACATCATCAACCTGAGCCGTGGTGTGCTCTCCACTCTTATTTGATTGGGAATTCATCTCCAAGGTAACCACGTGCGAAAAGTCGGTGGCAATATACCCGTTCAATCTTCAGGACCAATCTCTGTTGAGCAACATGCCATATCCGTCTGGTATATCTACCACGGAGATATCAATGCGACTCTGGATTCTAGGATCTGCCGCTAGCTGCATGTGAATGTCGTTTAGTTCCCCAACAACGGGAACTTCTGTTTTATCCAGCTGGGTCAGCTTCTTGTTAGTGTGGAGCGGGATTATGCCCAACCTTTCACATACCTTTAAAGGCATGATGTTGCTCAAAGCTTCGGAATCAATCAAATAGTTGTGTAGCATTTTTTCGAATATTTTGACTGAAACCAAGAATGGGGCTGGTTCATCCTTCCCCTGATAAAACACTACTGGTTTTCTTCTTTCATCTGCTACATCATTTTGCTTTTCATCTTTCTTGTCCGGTTGAACTTGTCTGTTTTGAGTCTCATCTCTCGTATTCTGCTTAATCCTTGTGGCATCATCTGGCTGAGACCCTCTCTCAATCTCGGCCTTTCCAGGGGCGCTGGCAGAATTTAATACCATTCCCTCAAAGTTTTGAGGGTGTTGTTGCGCTTCCCAAGAGTTATAGGACGTTTGTGGTACATTTTGTACCACATTTGTGTTATGTGTAGGATGAGGCTGCACGAGAATCTGGGGATTTCTTGGCACATTGGGTGCCTCTTGTGACGTGTTTCTTGCGGAGGGGTTTTCAATCAATGCCCCTAGAAGGGTATCTCTTACTTCTTGAACTTTCATCAACTCATAAAGTGGCAGACTTACTTTCATCTTCTTGAATTCTTCCAACACGTAGGAGTTCATCTTCTTTATATCCTCTCTAGGAGAATTCCCCTTTTGTCTCTGTTCAGTCTGGTGAATAGGCTGCTGAGGTATTTGTGGTCCATTTGATCTCGCTTGTGTGGGTCCCTCTTGTCTGTATTCCAGAGAGTCTTTTGGCGTAACCGGCACGTTACTCGTATTGGGATGCGGTGGTGTAGAAAAGTTGTTTGGAGGCGTTGACGAGGTCAACGGCTCATGTCGGGGATAACCTCTCTGATACACTTTAGGAGGCCCACGTCCCGTTGTTTGGAGAGCTTGTACTTCTCTGATTCCCTCCACCAAGACACTATTGTTAAGAGGCGGAAAACTGTAACCATCTTTGCTTAGAGGTTCATTTGGTGATGCGTATGTAGCATGGGCCTCTGAAGGCGCTTGAGTCTCTGGCGTCCCCACGGGACCATTCGCCGAAGCTGGCGGGAACTTCTGATTAACCAGCGGCGGTGTGTAACTTTGGAATTTAGGCGGGAACTTGAAATCTTCTAAGATCAAGGCCTGATCATATCAGGGTGCTGGAACTATTTCATACCCCGTGATTGGAGGATTCTCCGCAAGTTCTGTGTTCTTTACTTCTCCTCTGAAAATATCAGCAACAACCTGAAACTCATGGCATTGTAGCTCAGAGTGCTGACTAGTATTGTGCAATCTACACCATCCCGACAAGGCGGCCTCCGCCAAATATACTCTGTCTACAGGTTGGTTCTCAGGAGGCGGCGGGTTATCTAGTGGTGTAGGGACACCTCCATTATTGGGCCCCATATTCCAGGATCTCTTTTGGAATCCCTGATTGTTGTTTCTATACCCATGATTATTCTCATGACTGTATCCTTGATGGGTATCTTGATGGTGATTTGGAGGATTATTTTGATATCCGCGATTAGCACCTTGGTGTGCTTGATTATTCTATTGCATGGATTGTATTTGATTATTTTGATTTCTGAGGTATGTCACCTCAGTTGACAGCTTCTTCACTTGTTCCACCAACTCTTTTATTTCATCTCTTTTGTCATGTCCCTTTCTCGTTGACATCTCTCCGAGCAAGGATTAGCCTATCATGCGACCCTCGTAGGCTGATAGACTGGATAGAGGGTCATGTTGTAGCTTGGCTCAGCTTCAGTTGGCAGTTGTTGATCAGTTGGCTTTCGTTCGGGCTCGTTCGGACACTCTTGCATAAATTGCTATTTTTAGCAGTATGGATTGTTGGTGTTCAGAATCACTTCAGTGTTCGTCAGCTTCAGACGGATCAGGCATCGGAAGAATAATGAGAGAGATATTAATATTTAATTGAATTAATTAAATATTAATTAATGGGAGATTATAATATAAAGTTATAATATATTATTATAACTTAAGTGACTTTCAGTGAAGGGGGTCGCCATCATGGAAGGGGCCAATTTTTAATTATATTTTATAATTAAAAATTAGAGTTGAGACTATTGAAAAATTAAAAAGAAGAGAAGTCGAATTTTTAATGATTCCCTATTATTGAGGAATTTGCACTTATCAACAAGATATAAGCTTTGCTTTGAAAATCGAGCCCATCATGTCATTTTGTGAATTAAAAATTGATCAAGTCTTCAGCAGAGCACAGAAGCTTTAAGGTTTCAGTCACAAATTCATTGGGGAACGAGCCATCTCCATTGAAAGCAGTTCAGAGGGTGTGAAATAACATTTGATTTATTGCCAGCACAGAGGTTTCTTCATCCAAAAGAGATCATAGAACTTCAGAGATTATTTATTTACAGAGTTTTAGCATAGGTTTCATCTGGAAAGCTTACTGCAATCAAGGCGCCCATTCTTATTGATATTCTGGAGGCTTTAAAGGGAGCCGTACCTATTACTATTTGCTGCTGTACACAGTCGTACTTGCTGCAGGCTGTACCACCTTCTTTTGAGCCGTACTTTTGTTCTGGAGAAAACGCCTTTCATTAAGATCACCTTTCATCACTCCTAGAGGCGCCTAAGCATTGGGATCTTATCCGGAGCATCAGACGGAAGGAGAAGCTAAATATCATTGCAGCCGTACCATCATCTGAAGATCATTTATTGCAGCAATATTGCCAGGTTCTTTAACAAAAATTCATTGCCTTTTTATTTGCATGTAATAGAATACTCATTGTAATCGTCTCAGAGGACAAATAAATATACTGGCATCCGTATATCATCATTTCCAGAGTTATATAATTTTTATAGTATTTATTCTTCATTTATTGCAAAATCGTCATCTTCATTATTTATGCAAAAACCTCAAAAACAGTCAAAAAACCAAAAACCTTCAAAAAATCATAAAAACAGTCAAATACAGAGAAAACGGGGAAACAAGGGTTTCTACATCTTTCTTCCTGAGTCTTTGTTGGTGGCATTGTGTTCTACAGATAAACAGGTTTTGCTACCGGTGCTTGAGACAAAGGTGCTCCAGGATGGAGAACCAACTGATTTGATGGGGCAGATGTCTGGTAAGCTGGTTGTGGAACTAGATTTAACGCTGGAATTTGCTGATTCCAGGTTTGTATTTGGCTGTTTGTAGAACTTAAGCCAGTATATAGTGAGGGACCAGTTGTATTCTATCCCATGTTTTGACTTACTTCAATTGCCTTAGCATAACCTAAGTTCATATTTGCTGGAGCGGGGTGAACTTCTCTCACAAACATTGCAGTTAATGGATCCAGCGCTGCGTAGTAGTTTTCTCTAGCATCCGTGATGGTGTAAGGAGTTCGTAATCTTGTGAGAGCCTTTTGAAATCTATTGTTAAACACATGAATAGGCTCCTTTTCTTGCCTCCTTACTTCTACAAACTATCTGAACAGCTCCGCGGGAGTGATGGGAATACCAAATTTTCCAATAAAGGCCATCTTCATTTGTTCCCATGTTCTGATTGAATCGACTGGTAAATGTATGAACCAATAATGGGCCTCTTCCCCCAAAGAATAGGGGAACAATCTGCATGCCACATCTGCATATGCAATCTGTCTATTGCGTAGGTGGTCCTTGTTGACGTGTGTTTTATGACAACACCAACACAAAATAAAATGTTCAATGGTCAATCTATTCTCTCTTGATCAAAGTCTTCCGCATGCTAAGATTGCGTGAAAGTTCATGCGTTCGACTCCAAGGTTCCTTTTATTGCGAATAGACTCAGTTGGTTGATGTGAATATGCTGGGTATTCCAAGGGGACTTACGTAATTGTTCGATTTTTTTTTTACTCAAGCAGATGAAAGGTTTTGGCTATGATGCTCTGGATGTCTAAACTATCCGGGAAAATACTGAATTTAAAGGGGAAAGGGATAGGGAGTCTACAATCTATCTCTAATGATGGAATGCGAGGGCAGACTTTAACAATCTTCAAACCAAACTTTGTTTCGTCTCCCCTTCTGACAATTCTGACAAAGCTAGTCCAATCTTCAAAGGATGGATAAGATGTTCAAATTGAGATTCAATATGCGCACCCCTTCACAATGAAGCAAGTGGGCAGACGAATCACAACCGAAGTTAGGTGTTGAAATTCCAGTTGACCACGCAGGGGCAGACTTACCGTCAGCAAGCCCGCTAGTGGTATGGATACGGGAAGATTTGCTCAAACCAACGCCGCATTCCACAATTAACACTACTTGCATGAAAACAAAATCTACTTTACTCTACTCTATTCGAATTGGAAAGACGAAAAGATCTCGTCAACTGCCCACAATGCAAAATGAAGTCACCAATCAATGAAAGCGTTATATTATGAGAGTCTTACACAACAATCTTTTGCAAAAACTTTCAAAGGGAAAGTCTTTCTTTCCTTTCCAAACTAAGCTAACTCCTAGCTCTACTTTAACTTCTATCTAGCTCAACTCTATCTTTGATTTCTGTCTAACTCTGATCTATATCTAATTATTTACAAATGAGGGGGGATACCCCTTTTATATCTAGCCCAATCCAGTGGACGACTTAGATTGAAATACAATGGAAGGCTCAGATTGAGCCACCTAAGCCTTGATTAGGGTTTTAGCCCTAAAAACCACCACTGAGAGGAGTGGGGCAATGAATGCGCTGAATATCCTCCACTCCTAATCAATGAACCACTATCTGCCATCAATGCACGTCATCTCCTTCCAGAAGGTCATCATCCAGAGGGGCGTTTCCTCTCTCCTTCTCGCTGGCTGCAAATTTGATGAACCTGGATAATACTACCTCAACTTCCTGATCCGAAATGGGAGGAATGTGATCCAACTGAAATTCTAAAACTGTAACTGTTTGCCCATGACAGGCACAAGATTTCTTCCAGGCAACAAGGGTGTCCTGGGTGTTCTGTATGATACTGGACAACATAGAACTGTTCTCGAAATCATCCTGTGTGAAGGTCTTCACCTCAGAAAAGAATGGCGTTAATCTGTTCTTCAATTCATCTGCAGTTACCTCTTCAGAAGTCAACCTGTCGGCAAAGATTGCCTCCAATGTGTTGAGAATTCCATCTAAGATATTCGTCATGGCCTTTTTGACCCTGACAGAATCTGTCTATGATGCATCGTAGAATCCTCGGCCTGTGACTACTGAAGAGTACCATCCGGTGAAGTCGTATCTATCCCCCTGTTGAATTACACTTCCCTCAACCAAAACATGTAGAGATATGCTTATCAAAGCCCCTAAACGGAGAACAACTCTCGTCTGATAGATACGCGCTTCACCCCAAACATAGTTAACTGCATCCATCCTTGCCATAATATCGGAGGCTTGCCGAGAGGCATGTGCAAGATCCTCCATAAACTTCTCTGTTTCGACACAGACGCTGGCAACCCACTTGTTTGCCTGTTGTTCCATCCTTTTCAAATCTTCTAAACCACTGATTGACTCCCTGGAAAATTCAGTTGGAAGCTCAATTGCCGGATTCTCTTGCTCACAAGGACGAGACAAGTGTTGCACATAGCCAATCAGTGTCTTGTGCTCTACCTTCAATTTCTTGTACTTGCCCTCAACATAGGACAATCTATCCTTGAGTGCTCGATAGGAATTATCGCACTCCTCTACTACTTGTGCTCCAATGGGGCGGCCAAGTTCCATAGTTGTAACAACATAATTTTCGGGAACGGCCTCATCCCGATCACACTCTACCCGAGGCACTGCTACATGTAAAGTTCGAGATCCATCCTCATTTGTGGATATTTTGGAGAACTTTCTAGCCTTCTTCTTTGTTGGAGGTGCGTTGATCCTCTGTAACAACTCCTCCATCTCAATTGCGGGATCAGTCTCATCTACAGGATCATGCCTCATCCTATCCCTTAGCCATTTTGGCACCTCCTGCCGCATGTTTGATATAACAAAAGGCCGCTCAACCTCGGCCTCTACCTCGTGAACTTCATCTCTGCCATCTTTCCGACGAGGCTCATCATCATCAATAGGCTCAGTGTCTCTTGAGCTTTGGGCATCCTGATCGGAAGTAGCATCATCCTTGAGAGCCGCTTCAATCTCCTGCTGAAACTGAGTATCAGTGGCCGTCCCCTCATTTGTCTCTTGCTGATTTTCTTGCTGATTGTCTTCTTGGGGCATGTTGATGCTCTGGCCCACCGATTCTCTACGAGGTGGCTGACTTGCCACTTGCATTGTCTGCTCTACATCCAATCTCTCCCTTTGATCAACAAACAATGATACCTCTTGTAAACTTGGAGAGTTTTCCTGTGATGGTGTATGCAAGGACTCCTCAACTCTCAAAGGCTCGAGCTGAACTGGCTCTTTTCCTCTTGGCTCTGGAGTATGACCCACTTGCCTTCTCTGTCTAGTTGTTGGAGATCTGTGGTCTCCCATCAAATTATATGTAAGGGGAATTGATCTTCCCTAAAGTCGGCTGACATGCCTCTCTACCCAACTCTGTGTGAAAGTTAAGACTGGGATACTGAGCGTATCCAAGTCAGTGATCTCTGGTTCCGACCAATCTGGGAGTGGTAGAGGCATATCTCTCACTGTTTCGTAATCAGCCTCTACAATGTTTATGTCCTCTTCAATTTGATCTAGTGCTGGGACAATCTCAGATTCTTTGATCATTACCAACGGTATCCGAGAGAACATTATTTTCCTAATCTCGATTTCATCCACTGCACTGGCCCAAAAGTCTTCGATCTGTGCCTTATGCCTGAACTCTTCTGACAATATCCATCTGATGTTCCCGTGGGGATCATAGTGGTGCCTACTGGTATGGTAGGAAAAATTGAAGAATTGGAGTTCATTTTCTACCTCCCTAGCTGCTTGTAGCGGTGGGCAGATTTCATTTGAATTCCCCATGGTAATTGGGAATCCAAGTCCTCCTCTCTTTTTCTTCTTTTGAATCTTATCATAGGAAATAAGTTGCCTAGATACTTCTAGCATCACTATTCTGTTGGTGGGATACTAGGGCAATCTATAAGGATAAGAAGAGAATCCTTGCAGCCTTATGTAGGTAAATTTCGGAAATTGGATAAACCAACATCCGTACTTCTCAATCAGCTCTTGTGCTTCCCTGAATATTCTGTGATGGGTCCTTTGCTGCAAGGTCCTCGTTATATGCATAGTGAAGGCGTCATTGACCCTTTTGTAATTGGTGGTGTTCATTAGATGCAACTGTGGACAAGCCTCATGTATTTTAAATTGATGGGAACCGCACCCGATTGGTTCCTTGTAGGAGATTCCTTGATGAACGCTTGGGGGCATCCTCCAACTTTGCTTAGCATCATTATCAGATCACCAAACTCCTATCTCAAGTCCTCCGAGATTATCTGTTTGGGTAGTTTTGTACGAGTTGGCTTGGGCTTGATCATCCACCTGGTATTTATCAAATCAGCACACCAGTCCGTTGTGGATGAATACATTCTTTCAGCCCTTTCTTTTGTTTTATAGATCATTTTCTCATGAACTAGAATCCCGAACGCTTCCCCGATTGCTTCAGGTGTCAGGTTGGCCAAAATCTTGCCATCTGGCGAAGTGATCGTTCTCTGCTCTGTGTTGTAGTGGTGGGCAAATTCAATGATGAGGTCTAGACACCAGATAGTTGGTGGAAAACTGGCAGCTGCATATAGTCCGCTCCTGACAATATTGTGTGAAGTCACTGATGGGTGATGGCCTCCAGTCCCCATTATCCTTCTTCTGAATGCCTCCAGGTTGAACGAGCCTAAGTTGGTGTCAGCCAGCTTGCCCAACTTTGATGAAAACTTTGATTCTGGCAAGAAAGATTTGCTCAACTTCTTGATCACTGCTTGCCTTGATGTGTTTGCTTTTGCGGATTCGGTAAGGTTGTTTCTACCTGCAACTCTTCTGCTTGATTCAGCCATTCTCAACACTCTCGTTTACTTCAACGCTTCTAGAAGTCTCTATGAAATCTCTGTACTTGCAGCAGTTATGAGACTTCTCTCAAATTCGTATTTCTCCTCTAAACTGTACTTTCAGCAACTTGCTTGCTTTTCTTAAATGCGTTTTTCAGCAATTTCCAAATGTCCAGACTTGATTTCGTATTTCAGCAGTCAGATGAGACCTCCTCACAAATTCGTGCCTTCAGCAAATGCAGCTTCAACAAATCAAACTGTGTCTTTCACTTTCATCTATTGGAGACTAAGAAGTTCGCACCTCTCAGCAATCAACAACTTGAGACTCTTCAAAAATTCGCACTTCAGCAGCTTCAGCAACTCCAAACTTGCTTAGCCACGCCCCAGTCAGCTCAACCTCTTGCCAAGTCGCACTTCTCAGCAACTTCCAGCTCTCTTCACAATTTCGAATTTTTTAGCAGCTTGAGGGTCTTCTACCTCTGGAACCTCGTACTTCAGCTTCAGAAGATGCTCTGCATTCAGCAACTTATGAGAAGAATGAAGGGAATTCGGAATATTATAGCCAGGTCGAAATCCAGCAGAGGCTATACTTAGCACGTTTTTGAATTCACTTTCCCTCTCTTTTCCAGTCGTAACACTTGTCATTCGAAGCATCAGAATCTCAAGCTTCTAGAATTATGAATTTCATCATCTTTGCACAGGCCTGCTTCATTATATTGTTTCCTTTAAAATATTAAATCACTGACTTCCTTGAACAATTTCGATTTTACCTGGCTAAGTCATTTTATCTCATCCTTGCCTTGGCAAAAAAATATTCAGTTCAATTTTCCAGCGCAACATTTCATTCATTTTATTTGTTTGCCTTAGAGAAATTCTTCAAATTTGCCTTAGGAATTTTATCAAAATAGACATCGAGCAAGAATATCCACCAAAACGATGTGAGCAAGACGTGGAACAAGTTCAAACCATCTCGCAATCGAAAACGTTCAATACCCAGAAGAAAATTCTTTTCAAAACTCATCGTTTTTATGTGTATCCAGACGAAGGGGTACTTTTAATTTTTATTATTTTAAAATAATAAAATGGCTAAGGTTTATTTTTCTTCACTCTGGACGTCTTCCACACCTGCAATCTCCAGTTTCTCTACCTTGGCATTATTCTTTGATTTTCTCCTGAAGAATTTTCCCTCTGTCCGGCATATCATCTTACCTCTGGAAATTTTAGCATCACCTCCAAGGCGTATTTCTTACCTTTGAAAATGCCTTAGAAAATTATTTTAAATTTAAATTTTACCCTTGAAGGGCGCATTTGAGCATATCCACTTCCATTTTATCCCTTACACCTTAGCAAATATTTGCCTTAGGAAATATTTCTAGGACATTCATTTTAGATTACCCATGAGGGGCGTGCTTCAGCTTGTGCATCACTTTCACCTTAGGCGCATATCATATGTGGAGGGGGAAAATTATCTAGCCTTAGCCTTTTTCAAAATCACGCCACCCCTAGCCTTACCTTTACCCTTGGCGCATATAGCATGTGGAGGAGGAAAACACCTTGGACGCATTTCACACATGACACTTCCACTTTAGGGCGCATATAGCCTAGGCAACTTCCATTCTTGGGCGCAAATAAGGGTGTGAGGAGGAATTTTCCATGCCCATGGTGACCCTTCACCTTCCTTGGGCGCATATTGCATGGTGGGCTTCCACTTCCAAGCGCATTTGATATGTCAAGAGGGAAATTTTCTTTACCTTGGCGCTTTTTCTTTTACCTTTCAACGTTTTACCTCCTATGGCCCCCCCCTTGGGCACATTTACCATGGGTAAGAGTAACTTGTGGGCACATTTGCCTTGGGTAGGAGGAATTTCCCACGCCCTTCATGACCTTTCACCTTCCTTGGGCGCATTTGACCTTGCTAGCTTCCATGTTTGGGCACATTTGAGGGGTCCTCAAGAAATTTCAATGCCTTAGTGAATTTTGTCATGCCCTTGCCCCATGTGGGTGCATTTCACCCGTGCTCAAGGAAATCCTGGGCGCATTTTGGCTATGCTGCTTCCATTTCAACCTCTTGAGGGCGCATTTGAGGGTGTGTGAGGGAAATCCCACACTTATAATATTTTCTCCATACCTCAAGTGCATTTAATGTGTCTCCATGCCAGTTATCACTTATAAGTTTCCAATGCCCTAGCCATGCCTTGGCTTTCTATTTTTAGCAATCTCGGAGAAATTAGGGTTTCCTTGCATTTCATCCCGTTTTGAGCTAGAGTTGGCGTGGCTGTGCCTCCACTTGGCCTTGCTACCTTGTTCATACCTTATCTGGCACAGTACATACTATTTTTAGCCATTTGCTATTTTTAGCAAACCCTAAAATTGATCAATTTCTGTATCTCCGTTTGCTCTGAAATTCGTTCCACTTGTTCTTGATGCTGTTAGTGACTTGTTCATACTTGCCTCTGGCACAGACATGCTATTTTTAGCCATGAGATGACTTACTAAAAATAGTAAGTATTCAGATCGTGCTCAAATTTTGCTAGTAGGCAGCCTGAAAGATGTTGGTCCCGGTGGTGTGCTTCGTTTTGGTATCTCTGTATTTTGTTCCATCTATTTTTAGACATAGCAGGGGAAACCCTAATCTGACTTGCATGCGCTCCAGACTGCTCCCGATCCCCTTGATTTCTACTATTTGTCACTCTGCTTGCTGGACTGAAGTGTTGGGTAACCGCTGGGCTGAAGCTGCTATTTATAGTAAGTTTCTGAAAAGTGGTCGATTGGATGTCGGATGAGTTTGCATGTCACAGTGCCTTTGGGATCTCAAGAAACCCAGAAAAACCCAGAAAACTAGTCAACGTGCTGGCACCGACTAAAAATAGTAAGTCCTTGAAAACTGACTCATTCCGTTTGCATGTCATACCACTACGAAGCTCTCGCAAAACCCATATAGAATATCCGGACATGCGCTAAGAATCACTGCATGCAAACCCTAAAAATAGCCTCTGAAGGCTGAACTGCTGAAAGTCATCATCCCGGTTTGCATGTTATATCACCGCGAAGGTCTTGGAAAAACCAGATCCATTCTCCAGTCATGCATTGGAGAATTGTACGTTTAAATCCTAAAAATGGCCTCCGAAGGCTGAACTGCTAAAAATAGCCAGTTGTCTGAATCTTTTCAATTTTCATGTGTAGGCACTCTGAAGCTACCTGAATGTGCTGAAGTAGTTAGGATCCCAAAATCCTAAGGAAAAGACCTCAAATTAGGTACTTACTAAAAATAGTAAGTTGTGAGATTTCAGTAAGATTTCAGTGGGATCCTGCCTTAAGCCTCCTGACTGTACTGTTGCACTTAGATTTTACCTTGCTAACTTAATTTGACCTTAAACAAGCTTGAAGGATAGAAACCCTAATTTCGTTGACTTGGCAATCATTTCAATCTAGGTCAAACAACGGGACACTCCGGAAGGACAAAAGATCAGAGATAGAGAGAACCAAAGCCAAAAGACCAAAATGGAGGAAAAATTAGGGGGTCCCCATCTTGGATGGGGTGATGTGTGAAAAGGTCACAACATCTGGCAACTCCACGGGAAAGTGTTGAAAAGCACTTTAAGATTAACCTTGGCCAAACCCCTCTAATCATCATACAAAAAAGATACTTACTCAAAAGGGGAGAAGAATCCGATATTGGATGAAAACACCTTCATCTGAGATCTTCTGAACATATGCATTTAACTCATCTCTAAACCATCTTGACTCCGAGACTGATTACGACAAGTTATAGGTATCTTAACTTGAAAAGCATCCTGGACATTGCTTTGCTGCCAGTCAGGCGTCCATAGCCCCGACGAGGTTGTTGCTACAATTCTCACGAATATTGCTCCACTGCCAGCCAGGCGTCCATAGCCCCGGTGGAGTTATCCGTATATTCCCAAACCAATGTTTTAAGTATGATATTTCTTTCATTTTTCTTTCTTTTGATATCTCTCTTCTAGCATATTTTCTTGATTTCTCTTGATTTTCCGTGAATTCCATAATTGGTTGGCAAGCAATGAAGCTACCAATGGGTTCGAGAATTGCAGTGGCACTAAAGCAAGATGCAAAATTTTCACCTGCCATAACTTCTCTCCAAAGAATCAAAATGACTCAAAGTAGCTTGTCGAGCAGATAGGACACTATGATCTCAGACTCATGTGTTAAGACACAACAACTGATTAACCTTCTGAGTCGAGTTTATACGAGACCGGATGATGATAAGAGGAAAACAACCTTGGTGTTATATCATTTACACAAATTCATAAAATCCAATGGAAGTAGACCAGACTGTGAAATGAAAGACATCATCACCCCCATACGCAACGGGAGACCCAAAATTCATGTCCATTCCAAACCCAAACCAAAACCACTTGAGCGGGCAACTCAAGGGAAGAAACACCAAAACCAAAAACCCAAAGGGCAACAAACCAAAACCAAAACCAAAAGGGGAAGCGGGAAACAAAACAACCTAACCTAATTATGTACAAAGTAGGATCCAGGAGGGGACCTACGCTTGGAAATAATGCTTGAGGAACCGCCCATTGACTGGCAATGGGA